>PVJX010014446.1:0-21853 GCA_004027295.1 Dolichotis patagonum | reverse complement strand
GGTTTTTTGTTGTTGTACTTTTCCTTTTTTCCTTGGAATACTGTATGGTTGCTACCCTTTATTCTGTTTTATTTTGTTTTGTTTTTTCCTCTTTAAATAAAATTATTTAAAAAAAAAAGAACCACATTGTTCAGAATAGCCATTTTACATGTCTTTTGGCACACACATGTACACCTTACCATTGATGGCTAGAATGGAATAACTGGAGATGTGCATGCCCAACTCCAGTAACTGATGGTGCAAAACCGATTTCCAAACTAAAAACAGAGGTACTATTTGATCCGCTACACCAATCCTTATTACATACCCTAAGGAATTAAAATCAGCATATTATAGGGATACCTGAATACTCATGTTTATTGCAGCATAATCTGTAAAAGCCAAAAAAGGACATAGATGCTCATCAACAGCTGAATGGAAAAAGAAAGTGAACGTATAAAGGAGATATATACATAGATAGATGATAGATAGATAGATAGATAGATAGATTCAGCCATAAAGAATGAAATTTTTTGTCATTTGTAGGAAAATAGATCTGATATATATTGATTAAAATAAATAAGACTCAGAAAGGCAAGTATTGCATGTTCTTCCTAATATGTGGAATCACAGAAAGATAAGAAAGGAGAAGAGACACTTATTAGACAATAACAACGTCCAATCCTCAGTTCAATCTCTGGTAGTGGGTTAACAAAGGCCACACCTATCCAAGTTGACTTATGTATTCCCTATTCAGCCCCATAATCTGTCTAACCTTGCTCTAACACATACTAACTAAATATTGCTGTAGTAACTTCAGACCCCCAATTCTGTTCTTTGATTATCTTCAATTTCTACGTAAATTTTATAATCAGCTTATCAACTTGTATTTTTGAAAAAAACTCTGGGATTTTGACTGTGATTGCACAGATCTTATAGCTTTCTTTGCAGGGAAATAACATACCTTCTGTTATTTTGAATATTATTTAATTTCTCTCAATGTTTCAGCTTGCAAAGAATTTTCATCATGAATCAGTGCTGTTTTATCAAATATTTTTCTACTTTATTTAGTATATGAGGTTAAATTCCATTTATTGATTGTCTAATGTTAGACGAAGTTTACATTCCTGGCATAAATTCAAGTTGGTCGTGATTATCCTTTTATAGATTGCTAAATTTGATTTTAAAGTGAATTTTTCTAATAACTTTGCATCATTTTTAATGAGCATTTGACCTATATTTTTCTTGTAACTTCCTCATCATGCTTTACTAACAAAGCTTTAGTATGCTAGCTTCATAAAAACAACCAAGAGGTGATCCCTTTCTTTTTTAATATTCGTATATTTTCACTAGTGATGTCATCTGGGCCTGGAAATTTTGTTATGGAAAGGCTTTTTAAACTACAATCAGTTTCTTTAATAGATACAGGACTATTCAGATTTTATAGTTCTTATATCTTATAAACTTATCAATCTGAATTTTCATAAAATTGCTCATAGTGATGAGGTAGGACAGAATAAAAGTTAGTAGAAAGGAAAGAGGGAAATTATAACTAAAAACTGTCCTTTTAAGAAGACAGCAGGACCCAGCTGACAAGTGACCCCTATCAGCATTCCTTTGGTGACCTACGCTCCTTCCCCATCAGACCACTCACACCCAAAGTTCCTCAGGAATACTCAAAAGTCCACTAATTGGCCTGAGAGAGGAAAGAGCAGCAGCCTGACCCTAAGATAAAGCAGCAGGCTGACAGCCTCCAAAGAATTTAAATTACCTACCACCACCCCCAAAACACCCAACTCTGCCCATACCTGTTGAATGGGCTGGTCCCTTCTAGGGGTTGGGGTCTCCTTTTCCCAGGGTCTCCACCCCGTTAAGAGAGGCATAAATGTTCCCTGTTCAGGAAATAAGGCCTCTCCTTTCTCTCAGTGCCAACCTAAGTTTCTGCCCAATAACCCTTACCTGTGCCTCTTGCTGACTTGTCCTGAAAATGCCTTTTCTGGCACAGGAGTCAGTGGCCCTCAAACTTTCTGTGTATAGTGTGTGTAAGGCTCCTCACCTCAGCTTCCAAAGCCTCCTCAGACTCGGCCTGGTGATAAAAGTAATGCCTTAAAATCATTTGAATGTGCGGGATATGTAGCAAGTAACTGTTTTGTTTTGTTTTTTGCCTGACACCAGTAATAGGACCCACCAGGAAGGAGGCCGTGTGCTATATATGACCTGTCTCCATTAGTGACACATGCTTACCTCCGACATGCCCACTCTCACAGGGACGTCCTCCAGCATGTTACGCGCAGCAGCAGGCGAGGCATGCAGCAACTCAGCAGTTCCTGGTCCAAAGCCTTTATTACTAAGAAACTAAATCTGAGCAAAAGAAGACACTGACAGCCGCAATATGCTGCGGTGGCCAGCGAGAGCTTAAAAAGCAAAGCTCTGCAAGCAGAACTGCAACTTACAACACCCAACCCCACAACGTCCACAGGTGGAATTAGTTCACATTTTTCCACATACATCTTTATGTTTGCCAATCTCTAACAGATTATAACTATGGACAACACACTGGTGCCTGTAATCCACCAAGTCACGGATACCTTCATAACAGTTCAGCTGCTGCAAGTACAACAGAAGCACAGCCCGCTCCACCTGAAAACTGCAGGAGCTGGCGGCTTCCACACTGAACGTCGTACTTAATGCACTCACAAAGAAGCACAAATCACTTGCAAATTTGAGAGGTGGTGATCCTGTTACAGACAGCCCAGTTAGTTAGAAATATTATAGGCAGTGAGACAGGGCTAGGTCCTCAATAGAGCCGGTGCAGATACCTTACAACTGCAGGGGGGAGACAGGCACCTCCAGCCGTGGGCCAGGCCTCAAGACAAAGGGTCAAACAAATGCATCCACATCCTAGGACTGGTATTCTAATTAGTTCCCTATCACCCTGGAGTAACTATCACAATCCCCTAGGGGAAAGGTCACAGCTCTAAGAATGCCTGCTTGCTACTGACTTGCTTTTCTCTTTGTCCCTAATGTAATCAATTTTACTTGAATTATTGATTTTATTGGCTAACTATAGTTATGTCCCACCTTATGCCCATCTGCTTTGTGAGTTCCCAGTCTTCCCCCACCTTGAACCCATGGTTTTACTCTATAAAAGTCCCTAAAAAGACAGAGCCCTGGGCAACCCGCTCGGGACCCCTTCTGTCTCTCTTCAGACAGAAGCTTTCTTCCTCTCAGTAAATATATTCTATTCTTAACCTCCATGGTTCCTAAAATTCATTCTTTGATTTTAGAGAACATGAATTCACGGACACAGTAAGTCGGGAGTTTCATTCCCCTATAGCAATACTATTTTTGAGAACTTTGTTTAAGTATAACTTATAACCCTATGTCTTTTAATGCCTTTTAAAACACGGACTTCCCCTAGGTAGGAGAGACAGAGGTTGGTACACCATCTGGTGAAGGTGCAGAACACTACAGAGATTTCCCCCAAGCCTGAGAAGTTGGAGGTATTTTTTTTCCTCTTTTTTGACAGTATTAGGGATTGACAAAGCCTTCAAACTGAGCAACACTGCCAGTTCTGTCTTTTATTTTGGGATACATTCTTGCTAAATTGCTAAATGCCCAGGCTGGGTTTCAACTTAACATCCTCACGCCTCAGCCTCCCAAAGTGCCTGGCCCAAGATCACAAGAAACACTATCCTTGGGCCGGGCCAGGAGCTGGAAGCACGGACTGGCACCTGATGTCACCCAGACAGTTCCTGCCAACAACTGGCCACCCACAGCAAGGAGTGCTTCCCGCTGGGCCTGGGCCCTCAACCCCGAGTGAGGCCGCCTAACAGAGGGCGCTAAGTAAAGCGCAGGTCAAGCAAGCCTTTGGTACAGTGGAGAAGCTCAAGGCTCAGCCCCGAGGTGCAGTGGCCTGTGGGAACTGGCGCTCCTCCGAGGCTTTTACCTCCTTCAGGTCTCCCAGAAGGTTAACAAATAAGGTAACCACAGCGCTGACAGGCACAACTCCCAGAGCTCTAATCGTGCCTTCCGGGTGGCTGGAACTTTCCTTCCCCAACACTGAAAGGACCTTAGAAACTGCAGTGGGAAAGGCAGGAGAAGCCCCTGGGCGAGATGGGACGTGACGCAGGGAAGGGAAAAGTCGTTTTCAGAGAGCGTAGGAAAGCTGCCACCTTCGCCGGGAAGCCTCTCCGCGCGTTCCCACGGCCCTGCGCCACAGTGCGGCGCTGGGACGCAGAAAGCAGAAAGGGTCAGAGCAGCGGGTCTCCCCCTGGCGTGATGTGAACCCCACCCCGGGTGGGTGCCGAGCCGGGCGCACCCCTCAGCCCGGCCCGGCCCGGCCCCCGGGGAGCACGGGACGGCCTTCCTCCTCCCGGGACGGGTGCCTCCGGAAGGCCAGGCTCCGAAAAGAGGCGAGAAATCGGGGCTCAAGAGCGGGAAGCAAGGAGGCGCCGCCGCGGTTAGGCCGCAGCCGCGCCAGCCAGCGCGACCGGAACCGGCCAGGCCGGGATCCCCGCCTCCGCCCCGCGCCGCCGCGCGCGACCCCGCCGCCTTTGTCTTCGGTGCGGTCCGGAGCGGCCTCGGGCGCGCGCGCGGTAGCGAGGCGGACACGGTGGGCGCCTGGCGACCCTAGTTTTCCGCCGCGCAGCCCCGAGCAGGGGCCGGAGCCACCCTCCGGGACTCCCCGCGCCGCCCTCCGGCCCCGCCACCCGTGTCCGCGCGCGCTCGGGGCCCCGGGCGCGCGCACAGCCGCCGCTTGTGCCCGTGCGGGGCGTGGGGCGGTCTCTTGTCCCGGCGGAGTCACCTGAGACGCGGGCGGCCGCGGTCCGACGCCAGGGCCGCGCGGGCTCGGCGGCGAAGTGGCGGGGGCAGGGCGCGCTCTGTGAGCCGGCCGCGGGGCGCCCAGCCCGAACCTCGCCGAGCCCAGGCCGCGTCCCCTGCCTGCAGGTCCGAGATCGCAGCCCGAGCGCCGGCCGGGTCCGGAGCGCGCGTGCGGGCGGGCGAGAGCTGCAGATGCCCACTGGGCTGTGGCCGGGACTGCGCGCGGCTGGGGTGGGAGGAGAGGCCGGGCGCGTGGCTGCGGAGCCGAGGGCGCCTGCGAAAGCTCGGGGTCTGGGTCTCCTCAGGCCACAGGAATCCGTCTGGGGCAGCGGAGTCGCTGGCGGTCAGCGTGTCTCGGGCAGCAGGAACCGGCCGCACTCTAAACTGAATCTGCGGCCTTTGTCCCTCTCCAGGGGATTATTCTCAGCGAAGTTAGACTGGAATCCTGAGATCTTCTAGGTCCCCTTCCTCGACCACCTACACCTGCCTCAGGACAGGGTTCAGTAAGCAACTGACAGTTAACTAACCCCAGTTAGGAGTGCAGGGTTGAGCAGATGAATAGCGATCCCAGTTACACCTGAATTTCAGAGAGAGAGCGAATAGTTGATTTTGTTTGTCCAGGTATTGTTTGTTTTTGTGTTTTAGTATCTGTATGGGCAATGCAGTATCTAGGACATATACTAAGAAAGAAAGTTCCTATTTATCTGAAAATCAAATTTCACTGGGCATTCTGCTATCTGGAAATAAGATTTAACTGGATTTTTAAAAATCTGGCAATTCTAGATCAAAAGATTTGGAAGAATGAGTAGTAGATTAAAAATTTACTACAAGGGGTGTTTTATTCTGCTTCTATGAATTCAACTATCAGAAGTGGGATCAAGTGGTGTCAGCCTGCCAGCTGTCCTGTGGATTTGACCATGTTCTCACACAACGGCAGGATGACCTTTTTAAAGGCTGAGTAATGTTCCATTGTATTGATATACCACAGGCTCCATTCGTCTTTGTTGGACACTTGCATTGTTTCTGTACTTAGACTGTTGTGAATAATGCTATACATTTCTTTTATGAGCATTCTTTTATGAGCAAAGACTTTAATACAATAAAATGTGATAAGAACTTGATGAGGAAAGTATTTAAATTTGTGCCATTTTTAACTTATACCATGATGTTTTATATATATATATATATATATATATATATATACCATAATGAGGAAAAACATTTTAGAAACCTATGATTTTCCAAAAGCAGAGAAGTGAAAATTCAATAAAATCTTATGCATGGTACCATGTGATGTACATGTGTGGGGAAGCACTCAGAATACTTAAAAGCTCAGGGGCATCTCAGGACCCCTGACGATGTGACCCTGCTTGTCTAGTACAGGCATACAGCGGGATGCAGTTATGTAGCTATGACAGCACAGGTGAACGCACATGTGCTGGTTATAGCACCATGTAAGAATGTAAACATAAGATGACAACGCATATGAGAATCTACAGTGAAGATGCAGGCGGCTCTCTTGCGCTGTTGTGCTCTGGCTCTCTGCTGTCCTCCCTGCTGTTGCTGGTGTCTTACATGTGCATTCTCTAACCTTGAGTCCTCCCCTGTGAAAATCTCTCTTGGGCCCTCTGAGTGGGCTGAGAACTGGCATAATTGGCAGGACACTGCAGTGAGTGGTCCTATGGCAGCTGTGGAAAAGGCCCAAAGGCAAGAGGAAGCCCCATGGGAAGGCTGCTTCTAGTCAACTTCTTGGCAGCTTGGAAAGCCCAGGAGGACTGAGAAACAGTCTGTATGGACCCGGGGATGTCTTTGCAAGCCTTAGAAGTCATAGATGGACAAATTCTTACCCCTCACGGTGAAGCGGCGGGGCAGATGGCTTGGCTGTTTTTCACTCTCTTCTGCATACACCAAGAGGTGGATGGCCTTGTCTGGCAAGCAGACCAGCTGCCGCAGATAGAGGAGAGCCTTGAGCAATGGCTGGCTGCTGTGGAACTCATGTCACAGACATAGGAAGTGCTGCCTCCTCCAGAAATGTCTCCAAGAAGCATAAATCCTCATGTCTCAGCAAACCCCTGGGCAGATCTCCTGGTTTTGCATGCTATCTGTCAGAGTGGAGGCAGAGGAACCCCTAGCCCAGGCAGGGAGAGTGGGAGCACCACCTACCTCTACCTGGCACACAGTGTACTCAACCTCTTCAGCCATGGAGTCGCAGGAGCTGGCAAAACAAAGCACAAGGTGGGTGAAATGGCCTGCGTGGCTGCTACAGCTGTGGGATGATTAGGCTGATAACACACAGTTAAGCCCATTAGAGATGCCCCAAGTAGCCCACAGAGCCAGCATCCATCTACGAGGCGGTTCTGCAGGATGTGCAGAGTTTGGTCCCAGGAGTAGGTAGTCAGACTGTAATAAATTGGTTGATGACAGCAGTTTGCCTGGTTTGGGAGAGTCCAGGTGACCTGCCGGAGCAAGTCACTATCACAACTTGTAACTGTGCCATGTGAAATGGGCATGTGAACAATGACATTTGTGCTGTGGTACCGTAGGCCAGATGAGGAACTGCTGATGGCATGCATGAAGGACATGGTCCTGGCGAGCAGGCTGGCTGGCACACTCAGGTCAGTGGCGGCCCTTCCAGCCCCCTTTACAGATTGTCCAGTCCATGATGCTATGGATGCCTTGGCCAGACAGGCAGATGTGAAAGTAAAGCACCAAGGTAAGGCAAAATCTGTAAAAACTGTACTGGCAAAGGAAAAAAAGAAGGGGGGCCCCGGGTGAATGGGGCCATCCTCCCAGGAACAGGGTGTGGGGCCCCGAAGGTCACTCAGTGTTAGATCTGGACAGACCTGGGGCTGCTGGCCGAGCCCCAGATAAGTAGACGGGCAGCCTTTGAGTGTACTGCTTACTCTGTGGAGGCAGTTGTGCCCCAAGCAGTGATACTGCCTGATGCGCCAAGGCCAGAAGGCCAGAGCAGCCCCAGTACAGCAGAAGAAAGTGACACTGGCCTCCTTCTATCTGGATTAGGAGGCAGGCCAAGGTGCCTGGGTCTTGGGGTTCCCAGGAGACTGGAGGCCACATGTGGAATTGACTATTTACTGGTCCCCCCAAAATGTACAGCATGTACTAGAATTGGTGGATATCAACGCTGAGTCAACACTAATACACAACAATGCAGGCCACTTTACAGGACCTAGTGCGTGCATAGAAGGGTATGGAGGTCACTATGTCACATTGAGGGAGACCTAGGTGACTTTGGGTATCGGCTGCTTGTCCCCATACCTGTATGATTATGTTTACTGGTTGCTGAAAACATTCTGGGGGCAGGCATACTGACTAGTGCTCAGCTAGACACTATGGCGGGAGAATTCCAGTTGTGAATTCACTTGGGAAAAACCATAGGCTGAGGCATTCCACAGCACATACAACTGGCTCTCCCACAGGCCACATGGGTTGTGTGTGTGAAGCAGTACTAGCTACCTGGGGGCCATGAGAGGATGGGACAGACTGTCTTCAAATTGGAGAAAGCAGGGGAGATACTCCTACACAGAGCCCTTCAGTATGGCCCATGCAGAAGCCAGAGGGTTCATGGCGAATGACCGTAAAGTCTCACCTGATACTGGTAGTCAGGACCAATGACTGGTAGTCAGGGCAGGCAGTGGACCTTCCAAATGTTGCCACAAGGGTATTTGCATAGCTCAACTTTGTCATGACGTGGTGACTCAGGACCTGGTCACCTGGGCGAAGTTGCACTTTGGGTCACTGCTTTGTGTTGATAACATGATTAATCTCTGATTGTCTTCAGATTTCAAAGCTTCTGTGTACAGTCTGAAAAGAGCTGGGGTGGTCCATGGACAAAGACAAGGTCCAGGGGACCGGCTTGTCTGCCAGATTCTTGGGTGGTATAAAGTTGGGTAAGACCAGA
This sequence comes from Dolichotis patagonum, assembly GCA_004027295.1. NCBI lineage: Eukaryota > Metazoa > Chordata > Mammalia > Rodentia > Caviidae > Dolichotis > Dolichotis patagonum. The sequence continues at coordinate 13,131 of PVJX010014446.1, read as the reverse complement.
CCCGTGACAGTACACCACTTAGAGGCGTGTGTGAGCTCCCTAGGTGTTTGGTGAATGTACCACACCTAGCTACCCTGCTCTGCCCTTATACTAGATGACCAAAAGGGGCACAACAAGGTGCTGCACTGAAGCAGCGGAAGCTGCTTGCTGCATAGATGTAGCAGAAGCTGCTTTTCGGGACTCAAAGAGGGCTCTTGCATAGGTACAAGCCCTGTGAGTCATTGACCCCAACCTGCCATTTATCCTGTCAGTGTGGATGAGGATGGATTTGGCTAGGGCCTGTGGCCAAAACAGGGGACACGGAACACCCTGTTGGGTTTCAGTCACAATTGTGGAAGGGAGCCGAGAGCCAGCATTCCCTGACTGAGAAACAGCAGTGGTAAACACTGCTTTGCATGCCTGGGAGGAACCACAGGACAATAGATGGGTGGGTATGGATGTGAACAGCCCATCTCAGAGTGGAGTGGTACAGGCTTCCACTCCACATGTTGGGGAGCATACCTCCAACAAAGGGTCTCTTTCTTGGCTGGCCTGTTGGCAGCCGAACTGGCAGTGGTTTGGGGACTTGTGATGTACACTGTCCCAGAACCTGTCCAGGAAGAGGGACTATTGAGCATTACCTCTAGTCTCTGTATAAAAGGGAAAGAGGGACCTTGGGTGGATGCTGGATATACTGATGGGTCTAGCCATGACCCAACCCCACAATGGACAGCAGTTGCTGTCCAGCCCAATATGGAATTACTCTTGTTTAAAACTGGAACAGGCAGTTCAAGCCAGTGGGCAGAGTTTCAGGCAGTGAGATTGCTTGCAATGCATGCAGAAGGCCATCTGCATCTGTACATGCACAGTTGGGCCGTCTTGAGGGCGCTGACTCTCTGGCTATCAGCTTGGGCAACTCAGTAGTGACAGATAGGGAACCTTATGGGGTAACAACCTATGGTGAGACGTGTGGGAGAGTGGCCAAAAGGCTGACCATGTAGGATATCATGGTTCAGGTCATAAGACCCTCCTCTCACCAGCTAAAGACTTAGCAGATGCCTTGACCAGGCACTGCAGTGACTGACCACTAGGAATAGCATCTGACCAGAAAAACTGATTGCTGACGCTGCTGGGAATAGCAAGGGCCATAGACAGCCTGCTAAGAATCCTACAATTAAAACAAAAAAGAATCCCACAATAAAGGTGCAGCAGCTCTCTTGTGCCTTTGCGCTCTGGCTCTGTGCTCTGCTTCCTGCTCCCTGCTGTGGCTGCTGATGTCTCACACATGTACGTTCCTTAACTTTGGGACCTCACCTACAGAAACTTCCCTGGGGCCCCCTGCGTGGGCCAACAAAATGCAGCCTTTTGAAATGGTCACTATTCATAACTATGTGTTATGATCATACCTATAAGCCTTGAATTTTGAATGAAAAATGGCTAGTTATGACTGCAAAGGAAATAAGGTTGAATTTATTTTTTTAATCTTAAAACAAAAAAGGAAATGATACAGAATTTCAAAAAAAGAGTAGCACAAACTCTTCTTTTCAATGAACTAACAGAGATTAGTAGAATAGTTATCTATTTATCTGCTGCACCTTTATTGTAGGATTCTATTTTATTATATATATATATATACACACACGTATATATGTATATTCATATACATATAATATTTTCCCTTCTTTTCTCCTTTCCCCATCCCACTGGTTCTTTCCTTTTTGAGCACTTTCTTTCCCTTTCATTTTCACAATACCTATTGTACATTCTGTATCTTATTAGTATTTCAATTTTGGGGTTTTTTTTTTACACTAGGGAGACAATATGATATTTACACATGTGAGTTTGATTTATTTCACTTATACATATGGCCTCAAGTTGCATCCATTTACCTATAAAAGCTCCAAGTTTATCCTTCTTAATAGCTGAGTAATACTCCATTGTATAAAAAAACACCACATCTTTTTTATCCATTCCATGGTTGGTGGGCATTTGTGTTGTTTCCAATATTTAGCTATTACAAATTATGCTGCTGTTAGTATGGGTGTACATATATTGTTGTGACATGATATTTTCAATTCTTCTGGGTAGCTGGATTGAATGGGACTGCCAATCCTAGTTTTTTGAGGACTCTCCCCACTGATTTCCACAGTGGTTGTACCAGTCTACACTTCCACCAACAGTAGAGAAGTATTTCTTTTTCTCCACAGCCCTGCCAACATGTTATCAGGTGATTTCTTGATGTCAGTCATTCTTTCAGAAGTGACATGGAATCTCAGTGTTATTTCAACTTGCATTTCTCAAATGACTGGTGATGTTGAACATTTCTTCATGTATTTATTCGCTATTGGTATTTCTTCATCTGAGAAGTGCATGTTTATCTTAGATGCCCATTTTTGGACTGGGTCTTTGAATTTGAGGGGTCTGATATTTTTCAATTCTTTATATGTTCTAGATATGTCTTTTGTCTGAGGGACAGTTGGCTAAAATTTTTTCCCATTCTGTGGGTTTTCTTTTCACTCTGTGTGATTTCATTTGATGTGCAAAAACTTTTTTTTAGCAAGATGAGATCCCAATTGTTGATTCTTTGACATATTTCCCATGCAGTTTGTATTTTGTTTAAGAACTCTTTGCCTATCTCTATGTCATCAGGATTTCTACCTACATTGTCTTCTAGTAGATTTAGTATTTCTATTTTAATATTTAGATCATTGATCCATTTTGAATTTAGTTTAGTGCATGGTGATAATCATGGGTCTAGTTTTAGTCTTCAGCATGTGAAAAGCCAATTTTTCTAGCACCATATTAAAGAGGTTATTTTTCTTCCAGTGAACATGTTTGGCCCCTTTGTCAAAGATAGAGGGACTGAATGTCTTTGTAGTTGTGTCTGTATCTGCTAATGTTCCATTGATCCTCGGGTCTTTTTTTGCAAGTACCATGCTGATTTTGTCACTGTAGATTTTAAGTCAGTATAATTTTAAGTCAGGGTTTGTGATGCTTCCTGCCTTGCCTTTGTTGCCCAGGATTGCCTTTGCTATTGTAGGTCTTTTCTGTTTCCAAATGAATTTTAGGAATGTTTTCTCTAGATCTGTGGGATAAGCTAATGGTAGTTTGGTTGGGATTTCATTAAATCTGTTTAACACTTTTGGGAGCATGGCCATTTTCACTGTGTTGATTCTTCCTATCCAAGAGTAAGGGATATCTTTCCATTTTTTTGCTATTCTCTTCAATCTCTCTCTCTCTTTTTTTTTTTAGAGTATTATAGTTTTCAATGTATAGATATTTTACATCCTTTGTTAGATTGAGTCCTAATATTTCATATTTTTGGATGCTACTGTGAAAAGTATTATTCCCATAATTTCTCTCTGTTATGGTTTGTGTCTAGGTGGCCCCTTCAAGCCTCATGTACTCATGGAGGCAGCTGAGTCTAGCATTTGTGATTGGTTTTTTGTCTATTACTGGCAGGTGGTGTGAGTGCTGCACCCACCCAGGGGTGGGTACTGGCATACAATATAGGAGAGAGAAAGAGGTGTGCCTTTTCCCTTTTGCGCTTTTGCTCTTGTTGCTTGTGACCACCATGAATGGCTGCCCTTTAGCCATGCCCCCTGCCTCGGAGCCAGCTGAGTATGGACTGAAACCTCCAAAAACTGTAAGCTAAATAAACCTTTCCTTTCCTGATTTTTGGGCATCAGATATTTTGTCTCAACAATGAGAGAAAAGTAACCAAGACAGCATTTGGTACCAGGAGTGGGGTCATTGCTGTGACTATACCTAACCATGTTGTTCAAGAGCCTTTGGAAATGGCTTATGGGAAGAGTTTAGAAAGGTTCTGAGATGTCACCTGAAAGAGCCTTGGAACAGCTTAGGCTGTTCTATATGGGAGATTCTGATCAAAGTTCAGAAGACCAGAAGGCTGATCAAAATCCTGCTATGTGTATGCATGAAAATTTTCAACCTTTGAAATTGACTGAAGCAAAGAAGAGTACAGGTCCATACATGAGTGCAGGTAAGATCACCCTTGCATGCTTTAGGCTGTAATCAACTTGCGAGCAGACAAACTTCCTATGAGTTTACTAAAATCTTGTCTGAATCTTTTTCTTTTTATATTACTTATTTGGGATTTTTTCTGTTCTTCATTCAAGTCTTAACAAGGCAATTTTTAAAGCTCTTTATATCTAAAAAAAGCAAATGTTGTCCTAGAAAGCTTCTAATTCTGTTGTGTGGGGGAAGAAGGAATGTAATAAATTGCTGTACACAAAAGTGTTTTTAATGGGATCTGTAATTTAAAAGATGGTTGAAAAGTTCATTTCTACCTTCCTCCAAAGCCAGTCCCTGTTTAAAAAAAAACTCAAGCAAGAATTTTCTGTCTTATTTATTACCAAATCTCTGGTGGCACCCAAAACAATGCCCAGCACATATTAAATACATATTTGCTAAATAAATTAAGGAACTAAGTAAATTGGAGGAGGAAATCCATTATATGTAATTATCTCTTGTTTGCACTATCAAAGATCTTTATCCCTTTTGCAGATGTTTTAGAAAAGGTGAAGGATGTTACCAACACAATTTCCTGTGAGGGCCTGAAGGTTGCTCAGAACCAGGGAGCTACTGGCAGGTCCTTCTGGGTTGTGCATGGATGGTGGATGACTTTGAGTTCTAGGCCACAGAAGACCCAGGCTGGGAATGGTTGAGAGTGGCAGGAAGGATGTGCACAGGTTCAAGTGCAGGTGCGTGTGATGGGAATACTGCTTTTCAACAGTAGGGAGCAGCTATGCCCTCAAGAGGCTATTTAGGTCTTTCAGAGCTGAGAAGCAATCTAGCCCCATGACTTATTTCAAGGTCGAACAAAATCAAAGAAACAGGACTCATGTGGGCAGGGTGGGAAAACAACATGATGACTAAGCCCCTCCCTGTCCTTTGGACTCAAGTGGGGACACACTAAGCCTGGCACCAAAGGGCACTTCACCCCACTGCAGCTCCAACCAAGAGGAATCTGTGCCTCTTGAGAGCTTCAGTGGGAGCGTCAGTGAGCTGACCAGCAATGCACATGTCTGTCTAGACGTATTCCCCGCACAGACAGAGATAGATCATCAACAAGGCTCTGAGCAGCCATTCCAGGTGGTTCACACTGTGCACATGGGGATCCTAGCTTGGCAGACTGTCTCCCCCATGCAGCCTGTCTGGGGAACCTGCAGTTTAGCCCACTGAGGTGTCTCACTGTGGTAGGGGATGTGGACAGCAGCGGCAGTCTCACTGCGCAGGTACTGGTTCTGTTGATGGAGTGGTGCTGAGCCAAGGCTGACTTCCACACAGTGCAGGCCAAGTCCTGACTTGGCAGTTCAAAGGTGAGTATTGGAGAGGTGACTACACAGATACTCTGCCCTTGGGAAATCCTGGCCTGATTAGGGTTCAGGTTGGCAGGGGTTTAAGCACAAAGCCACAATACCAACCTTGTCCTTGGTTACCACAGGCCAGCACAGTGTGTAGAGGCTGCGAGGAGAGTAACCAGTGTTGGGGTGCTAGGTGGGACCTGAGTCTGCTCACCTGTGAGGAACAGCTGAGAGCCAGGTCAGTGAACTCCTCAGGATGAGAGCAAACCAGCAGGTGTGTGGCCTTGGTGTTCCTCCCTGTTAACTATGGCATAGGTAGCTCTGAGAATGTTTCACTTTAAGTGTTCTCAGCAAAACACTGATACCTTGCTTTTGCATTCTTTCTCTCTTTTTTAAAAAATACTGCACTTTTGATACCTTCACGCCCACCTGCCCCACTTTTTAAAGTGTATAAATAAAGACACAGACTGTGCTGGGTTGTCACTGCCTGGTCCCAGCTTTCCTTTTATTATGTGTCTAGTTTTTCTTAATTTCCCATTTCCCCCTCTCAGGACCCTGTTGGCTGCATGGGTCAAGGCTTCTGCTCTTCACTCTGGTCCTTGCAGTCCTCTTCAGTTACTGCTGCATTAGATGCCTATGTGGCCTCAGCATCATAGGAGGCTATGGTTAATCCAGAGTCAGACCCTGAAGCAGCTGGCACTTCTGATTTTCAAGACCAGAGCCCACCTTCCTGGGGAACCTGTAAGTCCCAGGAGCAGAGTAAAAGCAAGCTGATGTGTTCTTCAGAACTGGAAGTGCCAAAACATCAGTCGATGAGGCAGGAGTTTGAGGGTTTCTCTTCTGCCCCAAACCCCACTGTCAGCCTCCCCATGCTTATGTGGATAGTAACCAGCGCATTGGTGCTGGGCTGGGTAGAGATTCAGGGAGAAGGACTAAGAAATATGTCTGGCTGACTTTCCCCTAAGATTAAAGCTCCTAGACCCGTTTTCTTCAGAGCAGTAAAGTCTGTCTGGGATTCACTCTCCATCCCATCTAGGAGCCTCCCAAGCTGAGAAATATGGCTAAAGGGCCAAACCTTTCATGTAGTAGATTAACTAACGGTCAGCTTGTAACACCCAGCTGAATGAGCATGATGCTGAGTGAGGAAGGCCCACCTAAGGGATGTGGCCAACAGTATAAAAGGAGAACTGGAGAGGAAGATGGTGTGCTATTAGTTCTCCTGGAGAAGCTAGTCCTGCTGGTTTTTCTGATGTGAACTCAGCTGGGAGGAGCTCAGGTCCTCACTGTCACTGAGGATGGCTGCAGTTCTCTTCGGGGAGCTCTGGTCCTTACCTTGAGTGTTGCTTCCTGCTTTCTGTGCAGATCCCTCAGCTGCTGGCCCAGACCCTTCCTCCCACTGGCACAGACTTATAGCTTCCACCACTGACCTTTAGGCCTTCCCAGTGCAGATCCTTGGTACAGACTTGCATGAGACATTGCCAGGGGCTTCCAGTTAGATTTGTGGGCTCGTGGCCATGAGCTCTAGGTAGCTGCTGGACTCATGCAGGACACTGCCATGGGACCCAGGCCCTCAGCTAGATTCTTTGGGTCTCTAGTGGGTGGACAGATTCCTGCACTCTTCTGCATTTGACTCTTCAGATGAATATGATAAAATTATCCCAAAAATTATGTGTCCTGTATTAAATCGATTCCCCTGTAAATTCTGACTACGACACCTCAGAAAATAGGATCCACCCACTGCAAGAAGGAGCTTTGCCTCTTTTCCCTGAGACTTCCTCGATCCAATCTTCTGTGCTTTCTGAGCCAGTTTGTCCCCATGGCTACCCCTAGCTTCCCTAAAGACCACATGAAGGGCCAGTTATTGCTTTGGTTGTTCACTGAAATCTTTGGACCCCTTCTGCTCCCGATCTCTCATTCCAGCAGTTTCTCCTTTCCAGTCCAGTGGGGAGAGGAAGGCAGTGAGCCCCACCTCAGCTGCAGATCTCCTGGAGCAGCGGCATCAGAGCATGCAATCCCTGGCTGCGCTGGATTTGGTACTGGTATCTGTTGCTAATGCTCTGGAGCTCAGCCAACAGACATGGCAGCTTTGCATAAAGAAACCTTTGGAGGAAACAGTGAGTGGCCAAGAACAGAAGAGAGAAATGGAGAAAGCTGGGAGCCCTGTCCTGAAGCCCTGACCCCCTGACTCTCTCAGTGGAGCTGTCTGGTCTTTCCTCTGGGTAACTGGGCTGGTCTGTAACACAGGGAGCTGGGAGGACAGACTGGAGAGCCCGCACAGTCCCCCAGCGCTGCAGCTGCTGCAGAACACGCAGTAGACCTGACTGCAGTAGATGGATTCCAAGGGCTGAGTCTGGGCAGAGCTGGTGGCTCTGAAGTTTCCAGGCTGTGGGGCTGCTTACCTCAGCATCCCACGGAAACAAAAGATCAACTCTGTAAGCTCCTCCTGGAGCCCTGCTGCAGGAAACACTAGGCTTAGGAGCCTCCAGGCCCCCTCAGAGTCCCATCCCACAAGGATACATGCATCTAGCTCTCTGGCACTCTCTCACCATGAATTCCATCTTCTATCATACAGCAAAGAGGCCCACATGGGAAGTTCTGGGTCTGGAGATAGAAAATGGTATTGAGTGCAATTTGACACATTTCCACTGCTGCTCCCTTCAGCAGGAAGATCTGGTCCTCTGTGGGCAGGGACCTGTGGGGAGCAAGAAACAAGGGCACTTGAGACACAAGTCTGAACCCAATGGACACACTCAAAACAAAAAAATGGAAATCTGAGTGTTGGTGCTTGGAAAGGTTGAGGGCTGTGTTAATTTGATTAGTGGTGTTTCCACAGTGGGGTACTATATAATTGATGAAGTGTTGACTTCCCAAAAGATACAGGGAGCCCACTCATTGGAAGAGGAGCAGAGCCTTGGTGAACTTGATAATCCGCTGCAGCATGAAGGTTTTAGTGTCTGCAAAGTGCATGAGCAGAGGTAGCACAGGGCCCCGGGCGGGGAAGAGGCTGCGATGGCTGAAGAGGTGAGCTGGAGGCTGCGGAGATCAGAACTGGAGAGTAGGATCTGGCCCCAGGGCCCACCTTGAGGTCTTGCCCACTTTGTCTTGGAAGCTTCTTCACGGAGGCACTGCCAGGCTGGGTTCTGGAGAAGGCCTGTTGTCTATTGCTGAGCAACACACATAGTCCTTTCCCTCAGGCCACCTCCTTGGATGCCTTTTGGTCACCTTGTAGTCCCAGATCCTGTCTCACCTTGACCTGCACAAACTGGTGGAACATGGTGGCCACGTAGCACATGGGTCTCCAGGAGGACCTGGACTAGCTCTTTCTGCTCCTTCCTCAGGTTCATGAGTGGTTGCTGTGCCTGCCACCATGCCTGCTTGGCTCGCCGCAATGCCAGGGCTTCTGGTGACAGTATCACTGTGCCAGGCAAGAGACAGGGCAAAGCCACTGAAGCCAACAGAGATTATCTTTCTGCCCATCCCTGTCAGCTGCCCTGGTCAAAGAAGGATGGGGAGGGAGGCAAGGTCCTGAGGCTTCCTTGAACTTGGTTGCAATCCCAGGGGCCCCAGTGACAGGGGATTCCTTTATTCATCTCACAGATGTCTCGTAAGGAGAAAACAGTGCCTTGTGAGAAGAGAAGGGTGGAGAGTGAAGCAGGAACAGTGGAAGGAGATGTTTGGCTGCTGGGAGAATCACAAAGAGGGTCTGACTACCACACTTCTGTTTGCACACTGTGCTGGTCACCATTCCAATGCTGTGACAAAATACCTCAGAAAAATAACTTACAGGAAGAAAGATTTATTTCAGCTCTTGGCTTCAAAGGTTCCCTTGGTTCCACTGTTTCTGGGCCAGACGCGGAGCAGAGCATTGTGGCAGAAGGGTGTGGCTGAGGAGAGCTCCTCATCTCATGGCACAGAGGAAAAGAAAGACCCAGGGAAGAAAGGGCTGCAGATAAGATACGTCCCCGAGGTCGCACCACCGTGACCTGTGCTCTTCAACAAGGCCTTGTGTCCTCGGATAAGTTTCCATTCCCTCCCAGTGATGTCATCAGATTGTGAATCCATCAGTGGGTTAACCCACTGATGATGTTAAAGCCCTCATAGTAAAATCACCTCCCAAAGCCTCGCCTCTACATACCTGGGCCTCTTAGGGTACATTTTAGATACAAACATAACACAGCATTACCATTTCAAAGGTTCTGGGGCTAGATTTCACTGGATGGGACAGCACTATGGTGGACAGGTCAAGCACTGTCCATGTTTCTCAGAAACACAAGCTTAGATTCTAGTGACAAGTCCAAAGTCCAAAATAAGTGACAACCGCAAGTGTTGGCAAACACCTGTAATCCCAGAACTCTAGAGGGCTGAGGCAGGAGGATCACAAGTCTGCGTCCCACCTGGCAGATTTAATGACATAGCAAGACCTTGTTTCATAATGAAGATAACAAAAAGGGGTTGGGAGTGTAGCTCAGTGTGAAGATCATGGGTTCAAACCCTAGAATTGGAAAAAACCAAACAGATGCAGACTGAATTCAGACCAAGGCGCTTAGCCTCTCCATTTTCTCTCCTCAGCTCCATATGAATAATGGTGTGATGGAGACAGCACAGTCTGAATAAATACAGACTCCACAGCTTTGCAGCCGAATAAGCCCAGGCAACAGGCCTTCTGTGAGTCCTGCTTACGTCATCTGTTGGGTCACAGTTTTCTGGCACAGAGAGAGCGTAAATTATTGAGTACCTGCTGAGAGGCACACACTGTACTCAGGAGACAGAGGAGGAAGGGGAGCCGTGCGAGTGTCCAGAGCAGCGGTGGTACATGTGCTGCCGCAGGCTGTTTGTTATCATTACGAGCTCTGAAATGTTCGCCACCACTGATCTAGGAGAAAGACATTTCAGGCAGAAGAAGTGGCAAGTGTTAAAGTCCAGGGGAAGAGCAAGTTTCATGTGTTCTAAGACAGCATCAAAATTGGTATGGCTGGAATGGGCCAAGCAAGGGAGAGAGAGGAAATAAACCTGAAAGGTGCTGTGCAGAGGCTAGACCGTGAGGCTAGGTACATGCGTGAGAAGTGATGGGGAGCCATGGGAGGTTGGAGCAGAGCAGTAACATAATCCAGCTGGTGTCGGGAAGCCTATCTGCCTGCTATTTAGCAACTGTGCTATTGGGAACAAAGACAAAGCAGAGAGAGCCGATCAGATGGATGGATTCTTGGGCCAGTGGGAGGCCAACTCACTGCCTTTCCTGATGCCAGCATCTAGACACGTCTGCAACCCCCGGGCTGGGCACTGGTGCCTCTGAGCCCTGCTGACTTCACAGCTTCCTGCGAAGGGGCAGGTCGCCCAGTGCTTTTGTTGACTGTTCGTCTGTGGGGACAGAGACGTCCTCAGGTCTGGAATGGCAGGGAATGCAAAGTGCCGACAATATGGACTAAAAGACTTGGGAATCTGGTGGCAAGGGCTAATCTGAGCTGTGACCAAAGGTCCCCAGGGGTGGATAGTAAGACACATGTCAAGCATTTTCAGAGGAACACAGGGTCTCCCTCGAGCAAGTCTAGCTGGTGTAGGGCTAGCTTGGTGCTTTGCAGGTACATAATAGAAGTACTGCCCACTGCCAAGACAAACATGTGGTACTCTCTCTGTTGTGCCACCAGTTTATGCAGCTTAGGGGTCACCAGGTTTCAGGGCACTAGGTGCAGAGTAGCTACACTCAGATACAGGAGGACCTGGGCACACGTGTGCCCAGGCATCTGCCAGGGTCTGAGGGCTCCCCAACAGGGGTGTGTATGTGTCGGGCAGGGGTAAGTCTTCTGGGAGGAGGCTCTCACCTGAAGAAACCCTTGCAGCTCTGGCAAGTCAGGACATGGCAATCATGGCCTGTGGCTCAGTCCGCACACCCCGCACAGCGCCTGGGCTCATCCCTGCTGCCCGTGCCTTCCAGTATCGGGGTGGCTGCCACAGGTCCCTGAACATGGGAGGAGTTAACGGTCAGCTCTGAGCCACATCTGACCCCCTTCTCTCCCTTCTGCAAAGCCTTTTCCCAAAACTGCCCTGTACCGTTCCCCGGAATTGTCCCTACTAGAAGCATGAAAGTTGATTTTAATCTCTGACCCTGCCAGATTGCCTACCTGCTCCTTTTAAGCACACAGCTTGCCGGTCACAGAATCTGGTGTGAGTTGCATTTCCCAAGCTCCCACGCGGACCTTGCTTTCTTTGTGATCTCAGGAGCCACCAGGAGTTGGGCCGTTAAGGCCCTCAGCAGCTGGAAAACAAGAGACACACACGTGTGGGGCCTGCAGGAGCGCCCAGTGCCCACTGTGGGTAAGGCATGAACTCTGGACCCAGGGCAAAGGGCTGGGCGGGTGGTTTTCTCAGCATGCCCAAGTGCTGGCTGGTGGCACATGGGGAGGGAACCTGCTGGGTGGGGCCTCATGGCCCAGGAGAAGCTGATCCTTATCAGTCTCAGGGAGGTTTTCTTATTGCTGAGCTGCAGGGCCCATCTGTAGCCTCCTGAAGATAGGGATCCTAGGTCAGCTGGGGAGGGAGACAACGGGAGAGACAGTGCAAGCATTTTCACTGCCATCTGTCAATAGGAAGAGAATGAGGGTAACGACTGCATTGGGCTCCCAAAAGGCTTTTAAACTAGGGAACTAATTAGGAACGAATGCTCAGAGCTAGAGAAGGGGTCCCATTTCCATACTAGGGAGACCTGAGAATCAAATCAGAGTAACGTCTAATAAATGAGAAGGAGTTGGGCTGGATTTGGAAAGTTTCATGCCAGAGCTGGCTTCACAGACCTGTGCCGTCCCATAGGCTCTGCGTCCAGAGGAGTCAAGAAGAAGGACTCCTAATTAATAAATTTAAGAATTGGAAGTTGAGTTTTCACTGGAGTTTTCTAGTACTCCACCATCAATGAAGACCCTGAATGTGTGTGTGTGTGTGTGTGTGTGTGTGTGCCTGTGTGTGTGTTTGTGCTCTGCCACTATTGAACAGAAAAAGTCATCTCAAAAGCTCGATGTTTTGGGCACAAACAATATGTTGGATATATCTGATCCCACACAAACTGGTATAAAGTCTCAGTCTTCCAGTTCAGGGCATAAAAGGAAGTAACCAACATAAGGAAAGGAAGTAAAGAACATGAGGAATGATCTTTAGGTGTAGAGGGAGGTGCCAAATGGACAGAGCCAGATTTAGTTTCCTTTTAATCAAATGGAGATAATATTTATATTGTATCACGGGGGCACTATAAGGGTTAACTGGTATAGTAACTGAAGTGCTAAGCACAGTGCCTGAACTACAGCATACACTGGGACTTAACTGTTGTTACTATAACCAACAGAATATGTAACATTTGGGCACATTAACTAAGGTTTAATTCTTTGTGCTTCTTTTGTTTTTTTTTAGATTTTTTAAAATTTTATTTAAAGAGAAAAAAAAACAAAACACAATAAAGGGTAGCAACAATACAGAATTCCAATGAAAAAAGGAAAAGAACAACAACAAAAATCCTAAGAAATTATTACTTGACAAATTACATACTGACTTCTTGGAGACAGTTGTTCAAATTACAAAGTTAAAACATGTAAAGTAGACATTCAAACAGTGAGACTGTTAACAGTTCTGCTCCACGATCTGAAAAAACACAGCAATATGGTCATCCATCTTACCCACTCAAATATACATGCAATTATATCAAAAGGGTAAAATTAAACACAACAAACAGAACAAAGTGGATCACAAGAAAGCAATGTAGGAGACATAAATTTCAAAACTAGACAATCGGAGATATTCACCCTCCATCACACTGACTCTTGTTTTCTTCCAAATAGTCATC
>PVJX010014445.1:0-44814 GCA_004027295.1 Dolichotis patagonum | reverse complement strand
TATGTTTAACAAGGCTGCTGGCCACAGCCCCTGGAGTCCGGGAGCAAAGAGGAGGCTGGCCGCGGTGTGGCTGGGCTGCAATGGGCTCGGTGTGCCACCCTGGAGTCGAGGAGCCGGCGGTGCCCTGGAGCAACGAACAAGCTGGAGCCTGGAAACCCGGCCCGCTCGGACCCACCTGCCTGCGGGGCCTGCCCGCCGCGTACCCGAGGTCGGCGGCCCAGGCCTCCAGCCCCAGCGCCCGCAGAGCCACTGTCACAAGCACCTCGCACGCCTCGCACACCCGCCTGGCCCCGCAGTCCTCTTCCCGCTGCAGGGCAGCAGGGAGGATCGGGCAGCGCCTCACCTCACGTGCATGTCCACGGCCAAGGTGTCGCCCGACTTGGCGTGGGGGAGCGCGTAGCCCTTGCCCTGCAGTGCCAGGTAGCCCTCGGGGCTCCACATCGGGGCCGCATCGATGGCGGTCACCTTCCTCTCTTGCAGTGGCAGCACGCAGTTCTGCTCTTCAGAGCGACAGCCAGCCCCGCTGAGGGAATCTTGGGGCATCATGGGCTTCATCAGTCCTAGAGAAGGCAGAGGACTAATCAACTTCACTTCATTCCTTTATCTACTTAATTCACTTTTGAGGTCCTCTTCAAGACAGGGTCTCGCTATGCAGTTCAGGCTGGCTCTGAGCTCACTTTGTAGCCCAGGCTGGCCTTGAATTCACAGCACTCGTCCTACCTCAGCCTCCCACGTGCCACTATATCTGGCTTATTGGTTTTTTTTGAACTGAGGGTCGAACCCAGGACCTCACGCTTACCAGGCAGGCCCTCGAGCCTCTGAACTAAACCTCCGGCCCAGTTACTGTTGACAGGCTTGCGTGGATTAGGACACAGGTCACGCACTGGTCCTGGCCATGGTAACCAGTGGAGAATCTGGACACATCCCGCCCCGTCCCGCTGTCTACCCACCTCTGCCGCACAAGGAGGCTGGGCTGGCATGGGGGACATGAAAGGCCTGGTTAGGGCTGATTCTAACCAGGCAGGAAGAGATCTGAGGAGACACTTCTGCGAGGGCCGCCCTGTCCCGCCGGTAGAGACACAGGACTCGGCACAGCCTGCACTGCACCGCGCCCCTTACAAGCATTCAGCGTGAGCCACACGGGTGACCTCATCTGTGGCCAGGTGACAGCCCCCACTGTCTGAAAAACCCCTGTGCCACAGACGGCTGGGCGCACGGGCAAACACCATCCCTCAGGCTGAACCACAGCAGGGCGGCTCCTCATGTGCCTGGAGCCCAGGGGCTTGGTCTTCACACCTGCCGGGAGCAGGTGGAGGCCCTGCATGCACCTGTGCTCCAAGCCCCAATGGTGGCGCACGCCTGTCATCTCGGCCCTGTGGGAGGCAGAGGCAGGATAAGTTCAGGTTCTAGCCCAGTCTGGGAAACTTAAAAACCAAAAAAAAAGGAAAAAACACAATGAGGTGGGGACCTAGCTCCAAAGAGCCAAACCCTCAAAAGGTGTGTTGGCAGATAAACTCTAGCACAGGGGATGGACTGGGAGGTCTGCCGTGGTCAGCCGCCCCAAGGAATCCAAAACACACACCTGCCTTCATGGGGGTAGAGAGAGGGGAGGGCTCCAATTTCCACCCCCAGATCGGACCAGAAACCATCTGAGTTAGCACCCAAGAAGATGAGAAGAAAAAGCCTCTCTGGATCCTCAACCCAGTCTACCCTGGACCCCGATGCCAACCTCGCCATCCCAGATCACCAGAACGGGAAGGACAACCTGCTGTGCTGGGGGCGGGGCAGGACCGCAGGTGAGACAGTGCCCAGGAACCACTGGACACCAGGACAAGCTAAACTTAAAATGACCAGAAGCAGAAGAGGAGGAGCCAGGAAGCAAATTTAAAAACTCGCTGGACAGTAAGAGAATCAAGGGGACACAGCTGAGCCAGGAGCTGGTCCACAAACCACAGACCTGAGGCCAAACCCAGACTCCTTTTATGAATAAAGTTGTATTGTTTTTCGGGTGGGGTACCGGGAATCGAACTCAGGATGTGATGCTTGTCAGGCAGGCACTTACCCCCTGAGCCATAGCCCTGACACTGCAGTTTTATTGTTTATGGCTGTGTTTGCCCTACACCAACAAAACTGAGAAACCGATCAACTCAAAAGATGCTGTTTATCTGGCCAGGACAGGAAACGACCCCACACACCAGGCAGACCATGTTATCTGCCCACAGAGCAGCGGAGCTGGAAGCCAATACCATGAAGGTCACCTCGAGGGCCAGACAGGAACGAAGACATCGCCCCACGCCTTGTGCTGCCAAAAAACAGGACAATCTCAGGGGAACCGGGAGGAGAGGGCAGATGTTAATGAAATAAAACCCAACTAAGATAAAGAAAACAAAAACACGTCCCATCACGTCCAGGTACCAATTCTGTGCGACACATGGGATCATTACACGTATCTAAAATGTACCCAAAAGACATGATCGAAGAAACAAAAGATAAACCAGGGAAGGCCACATGTGACCTTCCAAACCGCAAAAGACAACACTGCAAGAAACTAATCAAGGAACAAAGGCAGCGAGAAGTCAAAGAATGGAAAAGGGGACAGAGTGGCACTGCAGGGTGCAGCAAAGGGGACTCGGGTGTTCGTAGTTGCTGACTCTCATCTCCCCAGCGCCTCCGACAGGGACACCGCAAGGCTCCACGCTGCGAGTGCGGAAAGCTGTGACGGCACAGAAGCCAGCTCAGCTTGGCTGGGGAAGTGACACCCTGGGGCCACACCCGCGGGCTCACCTGAGGGGTGCAGCGGCGAAGGGTAGAAGTCCACAGGGGTGCGGGCGGGCGGGATGCGGGGATCCATGTAGGAAGGCATCATCATCCAGCGGGGGTCGAAGCCCAGCATCTGCGGGTGGTGCGGGTAGAAGGGGCGCTGCGGGTGGGAGGGCGGGGGGTACACTGGCTGCCAGTGCTGCATCTTGTACAGCTGCTCCTGGCCAGGAAGAGGGGGAGAGAGAGGAGTCACCGAGGTGCGGGGACGAGATGCCATCCGGACACACAGCTCGCAGGCACGCTCTCCAGCCTCCCCCTGGTGGCGCAGGAAGCCCCCAGCACAGAAGAGGGAACAGATGACAGCTGCCCCGGGAGGCCCTGCCTGTCACGGCTTTCGGGCTGGGACTCTCCTGAAGCTGGAGGGACAGTCACACCGTTAGATCTGCAAAGGAAGCCCAGTCCTGTGCGCCCCGAGATGGACCAGGCTTCAGGTCCGAGATGGACCAGTGCTGGTCAGCGGCCTCCAGCCACCGTCTCCTCTCTAACCCCCCAGCTGTGGTCTCCAAGCTTCCAAAGGCTCTCATGGTCCTCCCCTGCTGTCTGCCTACCACGTGGCTGTGGGCGACACGTAGGTCCTATGGGACCTAACCAGCCTGTGTCCCTGACTTCCTCGCCTCTGCTCAGTATAAGCCTAGGGGCCACGCCTGGGCCACACACACACTTGGCCTCTGGGAGGCCCCTCTGCACTCCACCCCTTTGCCTGGCTTTCCAGCTTGCGATTTCTGCAGCAAGCCCAGCCCGACCCCTGCTCCCCTGGGCGCCTGACTTCCCATGATGCACTGAGAGACCCCGCAGGCCTGGTCCACTGTGGTGGCCGGCACCACGCTGGCAGGAGGGAGGCACACGGAGCCTGCTCCAGAGCCCGCCTCCCACGTCAGCCTGCACCCAGGACACCCTACCCGGGAGGCCTTGGGCACATCCTCAGCCTACAGCTCATCCAGGGCTGGATTCCCAGGTACTCCAGGGGTCCCCGAGGCACTTTCCAGAAGTAGAGCTGGGCGCTCCCATCCTGCCCCCAGAGGGTGGCGTGGTTCCTTCTCCTTGCTGGATCTCAGGTCCCCAGGGACCCCCGGCCAGCCAGGCGGCCTGTGGCTCCCACACACCCCTGGGCCCCAAGGATGGGTCTGCCGCGCCCCAGAAGAGCCAGTGTGCAGGGCCAGAGTGCAGCGCCTGCCCCAGTGCCACCTCCAAGCCATCTCTGTTTCCAGCACGATGGGTGACCCCGACTCAGGACGGCCTTGTCCCTGTGGCTCAGTCCCAAATAAGTGCAGCAGCCTCGCCAGGGCCAGAAGCAGCTGGCGTGAAGGCCCGGGTCACAGGCGTCACTGCCGCAGACAACGGCGACAGCACCCACAGCCCTCGGACCCTGCACAGCCGCGTGCTTCACTTCGCCTGGGGCCCGCAGGCCCCTACGCCACTCGGAAACAGTGCTGTCTTCAAGCCGAGCCCGCGCATGTGCGGCCCACCTCTCCCTTCCTGGCGCTGCAGAGCAAGCTCAGCGTGGCACAGGGGCCCCTGGCACCGGGAGAAGTGGTCACCCGCCAAAGTCAGCGCTGCAGTGCCACCCCCGAGGTCACTGGGATGTGAGGGTGGTGAGCTGGGAGGCTGCCGAAGGACGGAGAGCCCCACTCGTCACCTCTGCCGGCTCACCTGCTGCTGCTGGCGCTGGAACCGAGGAGGAAGCGACTTCTGGTACTTGCTGAACTCCTGTGCGGGGGACCCGGCCTCCCTGGCCTCCTCCTCACTGCCGCTGCTCTGAGCCACCGCCGGGGAGGTCACGGGCGCCTCTTCCAGGAACGGGGCGGGGGTGTCCTGTGCAGGGAACCCCGGGGAGCCTGGGAAAGAACGAGCAGAGAGGCGCTGAGCCCCGCAGGCTCCATCGGCCGCTGCCTCAGAGCACGTGGAGCAGTCAGGGCGGAAGGGGGCTACACAGCCGGCGGCAGCAGCAGACCAGGATCGGTCACACTCCTCTGCCAAACTGGGGAGCAGCTGTGACCCCACCTACAGCCCACGCCGGCCACTGGATGGAATGAACCCAACACACACGGCCTCTGGACCTGGCCACTTGGTTCATCCTCTCCAAATGTTGTTTCGGTTTGGTTTGAGACAGGGTTTCACTATGTATGTGAACTGGCTTTCAACTCACAGCGACTTTCCTGCCTCAGCCTCCCGAGTGCTGGGGTTACAGGGCTGCGCCACCCACCCGTCTCCACAGGGTTCTGAGGAGAATGGAATGGGATTCAGCAAGAGCTCAGCAGGGTTTCTCTGCAGCCCCTGCCATCGGGCACGGGCAGACCCGTACTGATGCGAACGGTCGGTCAGACTCTGGCCGAGGAGACTGCAGGGCCGGTGACGGGCTGGGTCTCCTAACCAGGGCTGCTGTAAGCTGACGGGAGGCAGCTGTAGCCCACTGCATTGCTGCTCTCCTGGGTGTCCCCGTCCCAGGGTCAGGGCCCAGCTGCTCCACCAGCTCCTGTGGGACTGACTGCCAGGAGGATGCGTTCGGGCTGGGGGAGCTCCGACAGTGAGGGGAGGGCTCCGGAGGGCGGGCCAGCTTCAGCAGACAGTTTAAGAAACTGAAACAGGCGAAGTGCTGCACCCCCATCATCCCAGCACTGGGGAAGGCTGAGGCAGGAGGATCACCGCCAGTTCCAGGCCAGTCTGGGCTACGTGGCGAATTCAAGGCCAGCCTAACTGCCCAGGGAGACCCTGTCTCAAACAAACACACACACAAACACATGAACAAAGAGCTGACATGGGCTGAGAACCCACCCACGTGCGCCTGCTGACACAGTCTCATTTTAGCCATGGCTCCGCTGGAAGTCGGGGTGACAACGCCCCGGGGCCCCCCACCTTTGCGGATGACAGGCCCGTTCTCCTGCAGGCCGGCCTTCTCGGGGCCCGGGGACGGCGGGGCTTCCTTCTCCGCCTGCTTCTGGGCCTCGCCGGCCTTCTGGGCCTGCCTGCACTTCTGGTCCAGCAGTTTGAGCTTGGCCGCGCAGGCCGCCAGCCTCTCCTCGCGCGCCCGGCGCTCCTCCTCCTCCCGCCGCTTGCGGGCTCGCTCCACGGCCTCCGACATCTCGGACTGGATGAACTTCTGCCGCGGCGGGGGCTTGTCCTCCTTGTCCTCCGCAGACTGCTGCCGGAACACGCTGCCCACGGGGGGCTTCTGCGGAGAGACCAAGATCGCTGAGAGGTGGACCCGAAGCCAGGCACAGCGGCCAGGTGCCCTGGGGGATCCGGCTCTCTGACTGCAGAACGCCCCTCTTCATGAAAACGCAGAGCCCCGAGAAAACAAATTCACCACCACACACACGGCCTCAAGCTGATCTTTACATAAAAATGAAAAATTAGGGGCCAAGGATTTAGCTCTGTGGCACAAGTGCCTGCCTGGCAACTGTGAGGTCATGAGTTTGATCCCTGGTACCGCAAGAAAAGGAAAAAAAGAAAAATCAACCAGGCATGGTGACACACTGCTATAATCCCAGCACTCAGGAGACTGAGGCAGGAGGATTGCTGTAAGCTGAGACCAGCCTGGGCTACAAAGTAAACACCAGGCCAACCTGAACTGCATAGTGAGACCATCTCAAAAAGACAGGACAAAGAAAAGAAAAGAAAGTTTGATCCCCAGTACCCCCACCCCCAAAAAGGTGAAGTGACTAAAGTTTCTGCCTTTTCTCGAAGATCAGCTATATTTAATCAAGGACACCCTGCACTGGGCACGTCTGGAATCCCAGGCAGAGGGGGCGGACAGGAGAATGCAGAGCTCAAGGCCAGCACAGCAGCAAGGCTCCGACCCAAAAAGCCAAGAGGAAGAGGAGGAGGAGGAGGAGAGCAGGAGAGTAGGAAGAAGGGAGTGGTTCCTTGGTTCAAGAACTTAATTCCTCCCCCAATAGTGGTCGCAAACCCAACTGGCCAGGAACCAAACAGAGTTTCCCTCTAAGGTCAGCACCAAACCCAACCACCGAATTTGATTCAGTTCACAACCATTTTGGTTTGTGACCAGAGGTGTGAAAACCTGTCTGTGAACTGAGGGTCCACTGTAACCTGCCGTGGTGGAGGAGTTTCCTGCTGAAATCACCTCACAACCCACAAACAGCAGCTGCAGTGATAAGACGATGCAACTCCCAGGCGGAGGCTCAAAGGCACACGTCACACACATGCTTGGGACGTCCACGTTCCCGCCGAGCGCGAGTCTCTGCTGGGCTGTGATCACTGCCTGACTAACACCACACACTCCCTGAGGTCCCGGACAGGCGTGGTGCTGGATGCATGTGATCCCAGCACTTGGGAGGCTGAGGCAGAAGGACCACCACGAGTTCGAGCCAGCCTGGGCTACAAAGTGAGCTCAAGGCCAGCCTGAACTGCATAGTGAGACCCTGTCTCAAAAAGACAAAAAATCGAACAGGACAAAAAAAGAAACCCAGGACTTTCCAGGCGCAGGACGCCGAGTTCAGCCGAATGCCAGCGCCCAGGACGGGGGCCCTACAGCCTAGCCCATCCCATGCCCGTGTGCGGTCGGGTGAGGGGGAGGTGCCTGGCCCCCGTACCTGGTACTCCGGGCCCGACGCCCAGCCGTGCAGCTTCCTGGCCGGCGGCTGAGGCTCCGGCACTTTCCAGACGACTCGGGACAGGCTCGAGGCCTCGCTCCAGTCCCTGGCCTCCTCCTGGGTCCGCTTGGCGTCGGCACTGTCGGCCGAGCTCATGGACAACTGCCGCTGTCGCCGGGGGTCCCAGCCGTTCCTAGGACCAAGGGCGGCCAGTGTGTGGGCGCCAGCCAGCCAGGGCGTCTCGCCTGCCTGCGCTGCAGTCCTCGGTCACATCTCCCTCGGAGCTCGGTGTGCCAATCGGACCCCGAGCGCCAGGTCCCGGTGCAGCCAGAGCTCAGGCAGGCAGCAAACCATGGCAAGACGGTGCCCGGCTGCCCCGAGGAAAGAGGCTCGGGCGCTTGCTTCCGGGGCTTGCAAAGAAGGGAAGGCCTTGTGCTCAGCCACAGTGACAAGTGACTGCAGACACGAAGACAGCCCGAGAGGAGAACGTGCGCCAGGCCACAGAGCCCGACATTGAAACAGCAAGAGTGGCTGCTCTTTACGAGATGGCGCGTGGCGCGGCCATGCAGACCTGAGAGGCCAGCACGCACATTTCGGTAGCAAACATGCCAACTGCAGCACCACGAGGACCTTAACGGCAGAGCCGAGACTACCGATACCAGAATAAGAACCTAAAGGCACGTGCCAGGCGTGGTGATGCACAGCTGTAACTCCAGCATTCGGGAGGCTGAGGCAGGAGGATACCACGAGCTCAAGCCTAGCCTGAACTATGTAGGGAGACCCTATCCGAAAGAAACAACAAAACACTGAAGCCAGCAGAGTGCAAGGCAGCCTCTTCCAAAGGGCACTGGGTAAAACTAGTCCAATGTGAGGATCGAGGGGGCCAGGCAGGTGTGGGGACCTGGCACGTGCCTGCCCCTGTACAGCACCAGTCCTCCCAAGCCGCCCTCAGGGACGGATGCCCCTGGCGGCACCCCGGACCCCCCTAGCTGCCCCTGCCAGGTGGTGACAGGGAGCAGGAGATGCCTCAGGACCCACAGCCAGCACAGCTGAGCCCCGATGCGTTTCCACGCAGCCGGCAGACACCAGGCCGCGCGGGGCGGGGCGGGGCGGGGCGCCTTACCACGTGGGCCGGCCGTCCTTCGTGACCTCCTCCTCCTCCTCGTCATCACTGAACTTGAGCTTCTCGGAATAGTCCACCTCTTCCTGGAGGCCTGCAGCAGCGGGCGGCGAGGGACAGCGGACAGCTGTCAGCACATCAAGGCGCGGGGGACAGTGACCTCCCCCGGCCACCAGCGTGTCCCACCGGGGGAGCTGGGAGCCATCAAGCCGCCACCTGCACCAGCCAGCAGGTAATGCAGAAGGACGGCTCTGGCTCCCGGCGGGAGCAGACGGCGCGGTCACGCTGACTGCCGCGGACAGGCATTTACATCGCGACAAGGTATTGGTACACTTTTACTTCAAAGCACTAGAGTGAGCTGGCAGGCAGGAGACAGGAGGCTCCCTCTGCAGCACGGAAACCTACAGGAGCCTGAAAACTACCGTCGGGCACTTTTTTCTTTCTTTCCTTTTTTTTTTTTTTGAACCAGGAACTGAACTCAGGACCTTGCACTTGCCAGGCAGGACACGTACTGCTGAGCTATGTCCCTGGCCCGTCTAGCACTACTGAACCCAGAAGTTCATCAGCTGATGAATGGGCAAACAAAACACAGTTTAAAGAAAGAGGAAAAAGAAATCCACACGGCGGTCAGAGCTTGGCCATGAAAGGGTCCGAACGCCAACGTACTCGACACGATTAACTCTGGATGCACCACGCCGGGCGAAAGAGGCCGCCTGCCAACAGGCCACACGCAGTAAGGCCCTGTTCACAGGACAGGTCCCGAGAGCGCAAATCCACAGAGAAGAGGTGCGGGGTGGGGGTGACTGTTAAGCGCTGCGGGTGTCTCCTGGGCTGTGGCAGCTCTCTGTGATTGGGTATCGGGTAGGGCACAGCTACGACAGACTAAAAATAACCCAATCATGGGTTTTTAACAGGAGAGATGTCACATTATAGGAAAACGCTTTATGTGAACTCTTTTGTAGAAAAAGAGTAACAAGACCAGTTCGGCGGGGCACACCTGTACTCCCAGCACTCAGGGGGCTGAGGCAGGAGGGTTGAGTTCATGGACAGCCGGGACTACATAGGGTGACCCTCAAAGAAAGGAAGAAAAAGGAAAAGAAAGAAAAAGAACGAAAGAAAAAAAGAAAGAACAGCAAAATACCTGCAAAAATGCAGGAAACAAAGAAACCAAGGCCTAGCACCAAAGATACTAAGAGAAAAATTACAGCTCAAAAAAAAAAAGTGCTCTCCTCTCCCACGCCCTATACTGGGGGCACTGACCCCAAGGACACCCTACCACTGACTCACGTGCCCAGCCCTTTATATTTATTTAGTTTTTAAATTTTGAGACAGGGTCTTGCTAAGTGACCCAGGATGGCCTTAAACTTGTGGCCCTCCTGCCTCAGCCTCCCAGCTAGCTGAGGTGACAGGCGTGTACCCCTTGAAGTATAACTGAAGTCCAGGAGAAACAAACGAAAAGAACTACAGAAGAATCAGACCGGGAGGGAGTGGCTGCTCTGCTTGACTGAGCCCATCTTTCAGGCTGTTTGGTTTAAACCTCCACCACCTGGAAGGCTGAGGCAGGAAGATCGGAAGTATGAGTTCGATCTTAGCAACTTAGTGAAAGCCTGTTTCAAAAAAAAAAATCAAGAGGGCTGGGATGTAGCTCAACGCAGAGGTCCGGGGTTCAGTCCCCCATACGGAGCAAATAAATAACAAACAGCCCAATCTTGCAAAGCTCCATGGTCAAAGTCAAAGGCCAGAAGCCCACGCAGGTTGCCGGGGAAGCAGCCCTGGTGTGCAGGAACAGAGCCTCAGGGCACACAGAAGGAAGCTGCTGTTGCTCCGGCCCTCACACCTCCCTCAGAGACGGCCCTGGCCCGCCCTCCTGAGCCCCACCTGCCCAGCCGTCGTCTGCATCTGTATCCAGATCGTCGAGGCCTTTCAGGTTCTCAGCGTTGATGATTGTGGGCCGCGGTGCCCGCTCCACCAGCTGGCGCAGGGGCCGTGCCGGGCGTGGGAGCCCCGGCCTGCTTTCCTTGCTGATGGGAGATGAGTACAGGGCACAGGGATGGTCACACCAGTGCCCATGCCCGTGCCCGCCAAGCTCTCTCCGCAGGGGCCCCCCGCAGCCTTACCCATCCTGCTCATTCATCTGGAACAGCCTGAAAGGGACTCGGGGCTCCAGGCGGAGCTGGGGGAGGGGGAAGGAGCCTCGCTCCGCGGGGCCCTGGTTTTCCGACGACTGCGGCGAACACATCTGAAACAGAACGTCCATGATTTCCCAGCAACGCCTCGATCCCAAGTCCCACCTGGGTCAGGGTTTTTTGTCGTGGCTCTTGTGGACACGGGTTCCCTTATACGGCTCAGGCTGGCCTTGAACTCACTACGGAGCCTGGGCTGACTTGAACTCCCAGCGACCCTCCTGCCTCAGCCTCCGAGTGCTGGGGTTATACAGGCATTGGCGCTTTTACAATTTGTTTTGGAAATGGGAAGTAAGAAAAGCAAAGGCCGTGGGGGTGCTCCTGATGCCTCTCCAGTCCCCCACCCCTCCCTGCGGCCGTCAAGCTGTGTGAGGACTGTTTTGAGGACCGCTAAAGCTGACATGGTGGCCAAGGCACAGGCACAGGGGCCACGGGCCCCCAGGACTTAAAAGCGGCAGAGGGAAACTGCCCATCTGTTGGGGGGGGGCACAGACTGGGCATGGGGGCACCCCGGGGCAGGGAGCACGCCAGGCAGGGCCGAGCTGGACCGAGACTTACAAAGGCGGGCAGCATGTCATGGTAGGCGGGCGGGTGGTACACGTTGCCCACGAACTGCGAAGCCCCTTTGCGGACGGGCTGGGCTGGGCGGAGCGAGGGGTCCTTGGCATCGCTGGCACCGGCCGACGAGGGGGCTCCGTCTCCCGTGCCCGCGCCCCTGCTGCCCAGCTCAGGCGGGGACGCACTCAGAGCCGCGGCAGCAACGATGTTTCGCCCGCCGCCCTCCCTCCAGCTTGTCACGTCTGCAAGGGAAAGGGGTGCGGGGGAGAGGAGAGGGCGAGGGGGGCTGAGGGGGTCACAATGGTCAGGGGTCTCCCTCGCCCACCAAAAAGTTCCGTGACTTTTTTTTTTTTGGTACCAGGGATCGAACTCACGACACACTTGCCAGGCAGGAGTTTGTGCCACTGAACTAAATCCCTGGCCCACACTTTTCTTAAAGACAACACCAAAAATGGCACCGGCTGTCGAGGAAGGCTGGGGACAAGGGCTGAACTTTGTCAGGGAAACGGAGGCTGGCTCAGAGAGAAGGCACGGGTAAGCAAGACCTGGCTGCACCCCCAGAGCCAGGGTGCACGTGACAGGAGGACAGACGCCATGAGGTCACCCTGGGCCCCGACTGGGTCGTGGGGCTTCAGCTCTGGGCTGGCAAAAGCCACAACAGACCACGACACCTGGCCACCTAAAAGAAGCCACTAGCGGCCGGTGGGAAGGGTGGGAGGCCTTCCAGGCCTGACGACTCAGAAGAGCCCCTCACCCGGGGGCTCCCCAAGACCCCCAGAGGACACCTGAAGCCCAGGCTAAACCAAACCCTAGGTAAATTTTTTTGTCTTCTCTATCCAGGGCAGTAAGGAGTGAGCTACTGCGATAAAAAGACATTAAAACAGTCTCTCCCCGTCTCAGAGTATCTGTGGGTTTGTCTGTTCGGTACTAAGGACTGAACTCAGAGCCTCTGCACTGAACTACATGCCAGTCCTTTTTCTGTTTTTTCTTTCTTTTTGTGGCACCAGGAATCAAACTCACGACCTTACGCTTGCCGAGCAGGCACGGTGCCACCGAGCTGTACCCCAGCCCCCTGCCCCTTCTTGTGACGCTCCTGCCTCAGCTTCCCGGAGTGCTCGGATTGCACCACTAACACCTGGCTCAAAACTACTGGATTGTTCAGTAATATTCTCAGATGAAGGGGACCACTGCAGGGTCACACAAACATGGGATGTGCGAAGGCCCTTCAGGCACCTCTGACCGGGGCTGAGACACAAGTGAAGTCCCCGAGTTTGTGAGCTGTGAGAGAACCAGGACGGGAGCCAGAGTCCTGGCCGCCCCCACCCCGCTTTGGTGCAGGGGTCCAGGTCAGCCAAGGTCACCCTGGGCCTGCACAAACGAGAGGAAACTGGTCCCAGACGCTGCCTCTGGCCCCATGTTGTCAAACCCTAATTAAAGCAGCTCGTCTTAATTAGCCCCGGAAAGGTACAACTCCTGCTCTAAATGACTGGACCGCGGATTTGCGTTTGCAGCAGGCCACTGGCAGGCATCCTGGAGGTGACAGCAGGCTCAGGTGGTTTACAGGACCTCGGAGGAGCAAGGGCCCGAGGGTCATCCGGGAGAGTCAAGGCCAGCCTGATCACCCAGGCGCAGCCTCGAACAAACCAGCAGAAAGACATGCGAGCAAGGGCCCTGCTGGCCGACCGCCCACCCAGGAGGGGACCTGGCCTCTCTGCTCAGACCAGACCAACACTTTGCTCCTGAAGGTGCAACCCAGGCACTACGCACACCCGGAGCTCCCGGGAGGGCAGATGGGCACCGGGCTCCCGCCGCTCGTGAGGACGAGCTGGGCAAGGAGGCTGCACTTACTCTGCGGGCGGAGGCTTGGTCCTGGCCCATACGACAGATCTAAGACGCCCTTTTCTTTGCCAGCCTTGTCCTGGCCCCCAGCTGCTTTCAGCGTCGGAAATTCCTCGGGAGAGAAGGATAACAGTCGGCTTGAGCCCCTTAAACCTGCGGAGACCGGAGATGGGAGTGGTGAGCGGCGGCCAGCTGTCCTGAGCCACCCCCAGCGTGGCCGGTGTCACGGCTGCTCCAGCACAGCCCTCCCCCAGGCCGAAGTCGGGCAAAATCAGCCTTGGGCAGCGACCACTACCACGTGGGTCATGTGCCACAGCACCTGGCATCGCCTTGGGCCAACCCAGAGTCCCTCAGCGACCACCTCTCCTGCGGTTACCCTGCCAGGCCAGACACAGGCTCAGGCGACACTGGGAACCGTTCTGTGCTGTGACACGTCACTCCCTGCTTGCCACCACTACCTCCTTTACGGAGCCACCCAGTCCCCTCCCCACCTCTGCCCCGCACAGCCCACAGCAGAGATTCACAGCCACTTCCAGATGGCTAGGTGACAAGGACCGCATTTTAAATTCCCAAGCTCTGACGGGCTGGTCTGGACCAGAGGGCCCTCAGGGACCACTGTGAGGCCCCACCACGCTGACATCACTGCCACACCTTCAGAGAGGGGACAGATGAACCACTGGGTGAGGACGGGACCCTGGGTCCTCCAGCAATTACAGGGAACGTCCCAAGGCCCCAGGAGGAGCCACTGCCCTCAGACAGGGACATCGGGGGCGCGGGTCCATCTCGTTCAGAGTCCTTGCTACAAAGGAAAGAGTTAGTCCTGTTTTTTGCTTTTGCCTTTGTTTTTTGGGACCAGGGATTGAACCCACGACCTCATGCTTACTGGCGAAGCACCGGGACTGCTGAGCTGAATCCCCAGCCCCGAAGTTCCGCTCTGAACAAGGCGGAGCTATCCGAACACCGTGTGCCATTCCTGTCCCCCTTCTGCCACAGACTCAACGCTCCCTCCACCGGCAAGAGGGAAATGTGGACTTAAACCCCCAGCGCCACGCCAGTGGCCACGTCCGGCCACGCTCTGAGGCTCTGGCTTCTGCCCGGGGCTTCCTGCCCTCCAGGCCTTCCTGTGCGTGGGGACAACCTGCCACTTCTGCAACGTCCCTTTGCCAAGAGCCAGGAGAACGTGTGGTCAGTGGCTCCCGTCCCCCACCCGGACAGCATCATATGTGACCTGAACGAAGCCTAATTCTCAGCCACCTGTGCCCAGGAGACCTCTGCGGCCACGGGCGCCACCGTCTCCCATGCTGACGGAGGACTTTCTGTGTTTTGGACTTATTTTCCAGGTGAAGGTTTTTTTGTTTTTCTTTGTTTTGCTTTGAGACAGGGTCTCACTTTGTAGTCCAGCTGGCCTTGAACTCATGGCGACCCTCCTGCCTCAGCCTCTCGAGTGCTGGGATCACAGGTGTGCACAACTGTGTCCGGCTTACGTGGAGTTTTATCTGTGACAGCCGACGCAGTGACAGTTCCCAGGCAAAGAGTGAAGAAAATTCGAGTCAAGGCCTTCCTGGCAGAGTTTGAAAACTGCAGACAGCCCTGGCGGCCATGTGGTCCCCACCCCACATCTCATGCGAATGACAGCGAACGGTCACCTCTATTCGGATTTTCTGTCACCCAGGCTGGGCCCTGGAGACTCGGCCACAGCAGGGAAAAGGTCGCTGCTCTTCTCTGTAGAAAACCTGCACCGTATCCGCGGCAGTGCCACACCCCAGGGCGGGTCCCCATGACGGCATCCAGCTCTGCTGTCACAGACGGGGTCACTCACAGCGGAGCTCACCGCCAGGTCCAGGGACACGCTGGTGTTCTGATGCACAGTGCCAGCCGGCCCGCATTCCCTGTGGCTGTCTTTAGAGGAAGCCTGGTACCCTGTTCACTTTAAAAAACCTTTAAGCTGGGCGTGGTGACACGAGGCTGACGCAGGACGACTTCTGAGAGTTGGAGGCCAGCCTGGACTGCACGGTGAGACCTCATCGCAAAAAATAGTAAACGAATATAACTAATTGATGGGTTAAAATTTAAACAGCCACAGAGAGCCAGAGAACCAGCTGCCAATCTGGCACCTGCCCTTGAGGAAGCTGCCCCACAGGCCCTGGGGACCGTGTCGCCGTCTCCCTCCCTGCGTGACGGCCCAGGCCGAGGCTCCTGGCAGGCTGGAGCACGGAGATCCCTCGGTGCCGACTGGTTTGTCACTTTGCTCGGGAGACAGGAAAGCCAGGATCACAGTGGCTTCCACCTCGGAGGGGTGCGGCCGGGCAGAAACCTGGGTGTAGCTGGTTCCCACGCAGGTCAAGGCAGGAGACCCGAACTTCCCACTACTACTTGGAAACGACCCTCGGCCTCCGGCACAGGGACACATCCTCGGGGGGGGCCCGGGCGGGAGAGGAGGACAGGCAGCCGGCAGGCCTGGCCTCCCTCCGCTGCCTTGGCCTCAAGAGTGGCCAGAGCAGTAATCCCCACTCGGTATTCCTTCTGTGACGGCCTCTTGCCATGTAGCCCAAGCTGGTCTAGAACGCTCATCAATCCTCCTGCCTCAGCCTCCCAAGTGCTGGAAAATTCAAGTGTTCGCCACCATGCCTGGCTTCGTTATTCCCGACTCTGATCACGTCCCAGAGGCCGGCTTGTCACAATCACAGCCTGAAGCTAAAGCCAGGTCCCTGACACCTTTTCCTGTGGTTCCAGTGGAGAGAGTCGCTAGGCACCAGCCACAGCACGGAGGAGGCATCAACTCCACC
This sequence comes from Dolichotis patagonum, assembly GCA_004027295.1. NCBI lineage: Eukaryota > Metazoa > Chordata > Mammalia > Rodentia > Caviidae > Dolichotis > Dolichotis patagonum. The sequence continues at coordinate 28,958 of PVJX010014445.1, read as the reverse complement.
CAAAGCGCGGCTGAATTTGAAATGCAGGGTACCACGCCCAGGCTTCCCCAGCACCCCAAGGGCCGTGTGGCAGCAGCAGTTACGGAGTCCAAGGGCTCAGGCCCCTGTAGTGCCAGCTCCTCTGCCAGCAGCACAGCCACGGGCACTGTTCACTCCCACCTGCACGGGCTCCGAGGTGCCCAGACGCTCCCAGGGGGCCCCAGGGGGTCACACAAACTTACCACCTTCGTGTCCTGCTGGCTTTCCATTCAGCTGTGCCCATGACTTTGGTCCACCTGGCACTGAATTTGTGTTCTGGAAGAGGAAGAAGAAGGCGCTCTGGTGACACAGCGGGACCCAGCACCCTGGAGGGCCTCGCACACCCCGAGCGGCCCCCAAACAGTGAGCAACTTGGACACTCAGGCACCAATCACCGGGATCTGCACGCAGCCCCGCCATGCCCACAGCCCTGCGGGTCCCCAGGTGGAACTGGGCCACCTTTGCCAGTAACAGCTGCCTTCGAGGCTGCCCTGAGGGTCTGTCCCTATTCGCCCAGTGACCCACGCTCCCTGACCCCATGCGACACTAAATCCCACTCCCCGGCAGGACAGCAGCACCCCCTGGAGTGTGTTTTTGTTTCTCTTGTCTTTTTGAGACGGGGTCTCACTACGCAGTGCAGGCTTGAGCTCACTTTGCGGCCCAGCCTGGTCTCAAACTCCACCAATGATCCTCCTGCCTCAGCCTCCGGAGTGCTGGGGTTATAGGCATGTGCCACCACGCACAGCTGTCCCCGAGCGCTTTAAAGTCACGATCATGGGTGTCTTCCCTTCCCCATGACAGCAGAGGCTCAGCAGCCACCGGAAGGGCTGCGCCCGGATGGAGCGCTCAGCCTGCAGGCGGTGTGGGCTCAGCTCGCTTCGGGAACTCCCACAGACGTCCACTTCCGTCCTTGGTTCCCAAGGTGCCCATCAGCACGGAGCCCGCGAAGCACGATTCCCACCCCCCACCCCCGCCTTCGCCGGCAGCACCCAGGGACTCGGTTCATCCTCAACACCAGGCCTGGAAGCCCCGTGCTGGGAGCCGAGGCAGACGATCGCCAGGAGCTCAAGGCCACCCTGCGCTCCACAGTGAGTTCAAGCCCGGCCCGAGCTACGCGGCGAGGTCCTGTCTCAAGGAAGCAAAAGAAGACACCAAAGAGCCGACCTGCCCAGCAAACGGTACTGATGCCTACTCGTGTCCTTCTGCCCGTCTCTGCCACCCCACAGCCAGGCTCTGACCACACGGGGGTAAGAAGCCCTCACTATCCGTTTAGAAAAACATTTAAAATGTATCAACGAACCCCCACCCCGGGGAACCCCCACCCCGCCCCGGTGCGTTCGGGAGCCACCACTCCCCCGACCCTGAGTTCAGAAAGCTTCCCGGCCCGGGGACCTGCTCGTGCCGTCCCCTTGGGGACCCCGGGACACAGCCGCACACCTAAGGCACTGGCGGGCACCTCGGCGGGGTCTGGCTTCCTTGTTTCCAAACCCGCCTAAGAGAGCAACGCACTGTTGTCCTCTTCTGCAGCTCTGAGAGCTGAGGTCAGCCTTCCCGCCGAGCCACACTGGCGCCCTTACCCAGCCACCACACTCACCCGCCTGCCCACCCACCCACCCATCCATCTACCCATCCACCCACCCACCCATCATCCACCTATCCAGCCATCCAACTATGGAACTGGGTCTCGCCAACTTGCTCAACTGCCCAGGCTGAGCTCAACCTTGCCATCCTCCCACCTCGGCCTCCTAGGATTACAGGGATTACACGCATGGAGCACCACACACTAGCCTCCGGCAGCACATTTGAGGAAACCTGCGGTTAATCTAAATGGCCCCACAGGAAGGCAAATCAGCAAGACCACAGCAGGCGCCTGCTCGGTATCCGCCATCTTCCTCCCAACGAACACATCACCCAGGTGTGGTTGCACTGGAATCCCAGCACTCAGAAGGCTGAGACAGGACGGCTGTCCAAAGTCTGAGGCCTGCCTGGGCTACGCTGTGAGACTGTCTCAAAAAAACAAAACACAGAGCTGAGATCAATTCGCAAAATGGCAAATCAACTGCCTTCACGGGGACCGCGAGTCCTTGGCACTCCCTCGTCCTGGGCTATACACACGCCCTCGTGCCCCAGGGCACCCGGCACCTACCTCCTGGCTGATTAACTGCGTCGGCTTCTGCAAATTGGAGACAGATTTCTGCAAACCCGGCTGCGGCAGCGACTCCGGCGGCTGACAGCCCGTTGCACTGGAACTAGGACAGAGAGGACACCAAAGGGACATTAGACCCCGAGCAGGGCACGGGACAGGACACACTTCCGAGCACCATGGTGGGCAGCTGCTCCCTGTGTGCCACAAAAATCACTTTCCCTGGGGGAGCAGACACCACCGAGGAGTCCACAATTTCGCCAATGGGGAAACTGAGTTACAAGCCCTTTTCTCCTGACCCTGGCCTGTGCCTACAGGGTGGGGGTACTTTGTGATTTCAGAGCTTTTCTCTCCCCTCATCAAAGAAATGCAGTTTGCAGGAAAGATAAATCCAAGACAAGCCAGGCCTAGTGGTGCATGCCCGTGATCTCAGTACTCAGGAGGCTGAGGCAGGAGGATCACTATGAGTTCAAGGCCAGCCTGGACTACATAGCAAGACCCTGTCTCAAATAAATAGACAAACAATTGGATGGGCTATAATTTAACCAACCTTTAATGTGTCGTGTCCCCCGCCACCCCGCAGGTAGAGCTGCAATGAGTACTTTGTACACGTACAAATCCTTCTGCTTTTTTTGTTTGTTTTAACTTGTTTTGAGACAGGGTCTCACTATGTAGCCCAAACTCGTGTGGAACTGCTGGTGATTCTCCTGCCTCAGCCTCCTCAGGGCTAGGATTAAAGGTGTGCACCATCATCACTCCTGGATTGTTTTTTTGTTTTTTAAGAATTCAGTGACACATGATCTTAGAAATGAAATTATTAGATCGACAGATGTTTAAGAGTTTAAAAGATATAAACAAACTGTCCCCCAAAAAGGTGTGGCAGATGCCAGTGCCCTCCCTCATCTTCTGAGGGAGCAGCAGGGCCGGCGGGGGAGGGGCCTTGCACTCAGCTCTCTACTGCACAGAGCCACAGGCAGGCGACAAGCCACCTGGCGAGGTGCCACCCTGCTGTGCCAAGCTGGCCACAGACTCCTCGGCAGGCTTGTCACCTGGCTCCCGCCCCTCCCAACCCTGCCACGCCCCTCCACACTTCTGCGCACTGAGGCTTCCAGGAAGAAGCACCCCAAATCCAAGCACTGGGTGCCCCGCTGGAGGCCCCACTTCTCCTCTTCTCTCTCCTCAGCTTCTCCCTGGCTTTGGCACAACTGGCCCTTAAGAGGGTCACCTGGGCTGGGTATTTAGCTCAGCGGCATAAGTGCCTGCTTGGCAAGTGCAAGGTTGTGAGTTTGATTCCTGGTACAAAAAAAAAAAAAAGAGGCCCCTTGGCACCTGGTGCCAATGCTGGATGAAGGAAGGAGAAGCCAGGCACAGTGGTGCACACACCTGTCATCCCACCCCTCTAGGAGGCTGAGGCAGGAGGATTCCAAGCCCAGCCCGGGTCACTCAGTGACTTAGCAAGACACTGTCTCAACTTAAAAAACGGGGCTGGGGACGTGGCTCAGGGTGAAGGCCCTAGGTTCCATCCCCAGCACCAAAAAAAGAGGGGGAGGGGAAGGTACCTTTAGGGCCCCATTCCATCTCTCCTGCTCTAGGCTCAAGCGCCACCTGTGCTCCCTGGGGGTGAGGGGGCCTCGGGCACACAGGGAACACGGGCCACCAGGGACAAGGCTGCCACAAAGGCTGTCACCCCCACTCCAAAGCCAGGAGAGACAGCTTCCCCAGCCCCACACACGAGGCCAGTGCGGCCACCCAGCCAAGCCCAGGCCGCCGGGGCCGCCTCAAGCTGGTTCTGCAGCCCGGCCACGCGGCTCACCTCTTTGGGTCTTGCTGGTCCGTCTTGTTTGCCCATCCCGTCCCGTCCTTGGGTACTATCACGATGTTGGGGTCGTTTCCTTTGTTCTCAGACTTCAGGCTTGGCAGGTTTGCCGGCGGCGGCATGCGCCGGGCTGTGACCACCTTCCCGAGACTCTGCAGGCCATGTCTAGGAACAACTGCGGGGGACAGAGGTGTCAGCCGGCCTGCGCTCCCCTCAGGGTGGGGAACGAAGTCCCCGCTGCAACCCGCAGGGGCCTCCACTGCGCGAGCCTCCGAGAGCCAGGGACCTGGCCAGGACCAGGCGCAAGGTGGGGACAGAGGGCCACAGAGCCGTCTGCCCTCCAGGAGGCCCCGGGAGCTGGCTGCAGGACGGCGCTGTGCAGCCAGGTCTGGGGACGCCGCGCGGGGCGCAGCCGAACCCACCGTCCCGGCTCACCTGAGGATCTGGCCGCGTCTACTGATCTTCCCTTATACTTGTCAAACAGGCTGAGGGTCGAGTACTTGCTTTTCCCATCCTTGCCCTTCGTTATTTGCCCCAAACGATCGGACATTGCGATGAAATGTCATCGAGTAAGGAAATTGTTCTCGGCACCGCTCCCGATCTGCCTTTGGGATGGAAGATGGTTCCGTTAAGCACCAGGACCTGGGATCCCGGGACCCAGCCCGGGCCTCCCCAGGGGGCGGGCTTGGGCTGTCTCCACGGAAACGCCTGCCATCCCCACCGTCCCCACCAGGGGGCGCTCTGCAGACAGCCGTGAGCCAGGCCGCCCCGCCCACTTCACCCTGCTGCACCGCTAGGAGCTCGGCTGCCAATCTCAGAGTCCCGCCCCCGTCACGCCGGCTCCGGGAGGGACACGGAACGCGGGGACCTGGAGTGCGCAGAGCGCCACAGCACAGGCAGCGGGTTCACGCCTCGGCTGTGCGTGGAGGGCAAACCCAAGTCAGAGCAAAGCCACCACACACTTCTCCAGCGACCCGCAGGGCACCCGGGGCTGTCACCCTAGCACTAGGGAGGCTGTGGCGGGAGAAGCGCCACAAGGTCGAGGCCAGCCTGCGCGACATGGTGCGAGCCAGTATCAAATAAGTATATTTAATTTCAAAACATACAAAAAATAAAATTTAGAGAAACACAATTCAAAAAAAATAAAAATATACTTCAAAGGTGGCGAGGGCCCTGGAGGAGGGGCAGGACACTGACTGTCACTTTGTCGCTGGCCAGGGCAAGCTGCATCACCCCGGCAGGGAACGCGGCTTGACTGGTGAAGTTCAGTGAAGGTGGGGAAGGGTGGATGGGTTTTTAAAGCTTGTTTTGGTTTGTGTTCGCCTTTGCGAGACAGGGTCTCTCACCATGCAGTTCAGGCTGGCCTGGACCTCCAGGCGACCCTCCTGCCTCAGCCTCTGGAATACTGGGCTTACAGGAGTGCGCCCCCAAGGCCAGTTTAAACAGTGTTTTCCATTCTCTCAGCAGAGAGGTGGATGTCCTGGTCCCCAGACCCTGTGTCACCCCACACTGCGGGCCTCCCAGGACCCTAAGGCTGGAAGATGGTGCCAGGGTGCCTGCAGTGTGCCAAGGAGGCCAAGGGTCCCCAGGGTCCTGGCAGAAACAGCAGAAATCAGGCAGTCGTGTGACCAGGCGCCAGGTCAGGGGCCTCCGGAGGAACCACAGACGGCCCCCCAACATACCCTTGAGGCTCCCTGCAGACTGTGGACCTCCAGGACGGTGCGATAATAAATCTACGCCATCTCAGCTGCTACCCAAGTGGTCATTTGTGACAAAGGCAGGAAGAAGCCGGGCTGGGTGTGGTGGCGCACGCCTGTCCCCTCAGCACTCAGGAGGCCGAGGGGGAGGATCACAAGTTCCAGGAGCCCAGGCTGAGCGACTTGCTGAGATCCTGTCGCAAAATAGAAAATTCTAAAAGGGTCGGGTGTGTCGCTGTGTGAGGGTCTCAGGGCAAAAAAAGCCAAAGGAAGCAATCGCCCACTTGGTAACGGCACCAGGTGCCACGGGGAGCCGTACCCAGGTCACGACCCTGCCCCCTGTGTCCCCACCGCAATGACAAGCGCCAAGTGGCAGCTGCATCCCCAGGTCCCTGGCCGCAGTGCAGCTCGAGCCGCTGAGCTCCAGCGTTTCCGCCTGGCAGCCGGCAGTGCCACCTGCTGTCCCCAAGGCTCCACTCTACACAGGGCTCCAGACGAGCTCCGCTTCGGTAGCCACACGCAGTCAGCGCCCCAGTTCCTCCCCGGGGTCCTGGGGGCTGAACCCCGCCTCACACAGTCCGGGCTCACACTCTCCGGCCAAGTGCATGATGCGAGGCGAAACCAACAAAAGCAAGAGGAGGGAAGACCGCTCTGCGGCCACCCGGAGCTGAGCATCCGGCAGGCGCGGGGAGCCAGCAGGTCATCTGGAGGGAGCCCCGATGTCCGGAGACCGGGAGGCCACGCTCCTGAGCAGACAGCCGCGTCTCGGCGACGAGAACCCGACGAGTAACGTGCAGAATAACGGGGACAGGGAGGGCTCTTCGGCAAATGAGAGGTGCAGGAGATGAGATTCTGGGCAGCAAAGGGCTGGGCAGGGAGCTGGGATTCCAGGCATGGACCACAGTCGAGACTTTTTTAAAGACCCCTCTCCCGCCACATCTGAAGGACCCCTTCACATACACAGGCGCACACACACACACACACACACGTGTATCTTTATCTGACACTCACGCTTACAGTACATGAAGATCACGTCCCTCGTGGCGAGCTGGGACATGGACATGGCAATTCTTTTGTTGTTTCATATTTTGAGACTGGGTCTCACTATGCAGTCCAAGCTGGCCTGAACTGGAGGCGATCCTCCTGCCTCAGCCTCCCAGGTGCTGGGATGACAGGCGTGCGCCACCACTCCCTGCTCTAACCCCCTAGTTATTCAATCAAATGTCCCTTCCTTCCGAAACCCAGGGAGGGAACGCTTGGTTGCCAAGAAGTCTCCTTGGAAACTGAGTCCCAGCTCCTGCCAGGGGACTGGCCCCTATCATCTTTGTGACCCCACACTGCTGGGCCAGGGGCAGGTAGAATGGACACTGGGCCCTGGGTGCAGCAACCCCAAAACCACCATGTCCACCCACGCCTGGCTCCCCAGAAAAACAAACTCGGGGCTCACACAGGCTCCTTCCCTGGGAACTGAGATGGCACCAGGACCAGCCTGCAACTGCTGCTCGGGTGGAGCCCCCAGGGCGATCAGCCACCCCCCACTTCAGGCCGGGGTGACCAGACAGTCTGGTGGCCGGGACACCCTGGCCCAGCACCCCTCACCCGAAGGCACACCCAAGTGTACCCCGCCGCACACTGCCAGCCTGCATAGGCTCCGGCCTCCGCACCCATGAAGTGCAGGGCCTGGGCAAGAATTCGCAAGTATCCGGGCTGGTGGTGCCCGGCAGGCTGAGGCAGGAGGGTCACGGGGAGCTCAAGGCCGGACTGGGTTACGTGGAGACACTCTGTCTCAAACAAATGAACAAACAAAATTTTTTAAAAATCACTGGAGACAAGACCTCGGGCAGATGAGAAAAGGGCCTAAAACCCACACCAAGAGGACATTCACGGAAACAGAACCAAATCCAGGGCTGCAGTGGGGAAGCCCGGCCCACCGGTAAACAGCCAGCAGTCTCCAACCCAGGCAACCTGAGTCTCATCCCTGGGCTCTCCAGACAGCCCCACCCCTCGGTCCAGAAGCCGCCCGGCCACACGGGGTGGGGGTGGGGCTCTGTCACACTCCATTTCAGGGAGGGGATTCCTATGTCTGTCTGCCCGCCAGCGACATGGGACAGCTGCATGGGGCCCTGGCCCGGGGCACCCGCCTGCCCTGCATGCTCGGCGCCCGCACACGGACTTGGTGCTTCTGCAGGACGAGACAGGGACCTCTGGTGCAAGGACACTCAGCCACACGTGCTGGGGCCACTGCAGACGGAAAGATGAAGGCTCTGACGCTGCACAGGGGACAGGGGACACGCAGGATGAGGACTCTGGAGACACACATCTCACCGACACCCGGCCGCCAGATTGTCATCCACAGCAAATCCAGTTTCTCCAGGTCTCCCCGATTCTAGTAAGGCTGGGTCAAAACCCCCTGCTGAGGCCAGTCATGGTGGCAAATGTCTGTCATCCTAGCACTAGGGAGGCTGAGGCAGGAGGATCGCTGGGAGTTCCAGGCCAGCCTGGGCTACACAGCAAGGCCATTTCAGAAAACCAGAAAAAAACAACAAAAAGACCAAGAAGAACCTAAGCAAACACTCCCCACACACCTTTCCGGCCAGCGCCCCGCAGCCTGCTCATTCCCCAGACAGCGCCCAGCACGGCTCAGCCTCCACTGCTGCCCTTCCCCAGGGTCACTCAGATGTGCCAGCCGGCCTCTCAGTCCCCAGGAGCTGCCAGTCTCCTCTCCCGCCACACTGGCTGGGACTTGAGGCCAGATCCTCCTGGGCTAGACGAGGACACAGTGTCCCGGGTCTGAGGTCCACTGCAAGGACGGGACCAGGGAGGGCACAGCACGCAGACGCTTTGGCCCGCAGCAGGTGCTCCCCGCGCTGGGCCGGGCCGGGCCAGGCCTCGCTCTCCAGGGCGCCTCCCCACTTTGCTGCCCCTGCCCCTGCCGCCTCGGGCTCGGCCTGCACCTGGCCACCTGCTGTCCTCCGTACACCGGGGCAGTGAGCAGGAAGGGCCTTTCCCTGGGACAGCAGGGGACCGAGCTGTGCCGGGCGTCCCTGCGCGGTTCTGGCTGGCCTTGAGCTCACTCTGTAGCCCAGGCTGGTCTCAGACTCACAATGACCCTCCTGCCTCAGCCTCCTGAGTGCTGGGATTACGTGTGCACCAGCACCACACCCCACTCCCCTAAGTGCATTTAATTAGCATCCAAGGGCCCCGGCAGCAAGGTGCCCACTTCCGGGCAGGTGCAGCGTGGGTTTCCCCGAAATCCTACATGGAGGCGGCCACAGGTCCCCCCTGGAGGCAGCTGGTCCGGTCTGGCTTGCTTTCTCTGTGACATTTGAAGTGATAACAGGAACACAGGCCCGATGAAGAAACCGTGAATTCTACAGAAATGCACAGGAAACCTGGGAACCAGCCCAGGCCCCGCCCACCTCCTCTGCCACACCCGCAGCGACAGTGATCGACCCTGCTGCTCCCTGGCTTCCTATTCCCAGATGTGCCGACAAAGGTCACTAAACACCCTCCCTAAACTCTCAACAGATTCGCTACATTTTAAAAAAGAAGAAAACAGAAAGAAATTGCTCTGAAGCAAACTTAGGGCCCGGGTGCACAGCACCCCTCTGCTGACACCCCAGGGACCTCGGAAGGGGACGTCAGCCGTGCGGGCCTCCACAGGAAGGTGCCGTCCTCAGCAGAGAAAGGGCTCTCCCACCTCCCCCCACTTCCCACAGGTGGGACAGCAGGGACCCAGATTGCGCCGTCACCCACCTCATGCCACCCAGCGCCAACCCTGCCTGACACGAGGCACCGGGGGTCCTGTGGGCCGCCTCCCCACGGAGGACGGATTCCCTTCTCCACACACAAGCAGGAGAAAAGGAGCCAGGTGACTGGGGCGCGGTGGTGCACACCTGCGATCCCAGCACTCAGGAGGCTGAGGCAGGAGACTGCTTTGAGTTTGAGGCCAGCCTGGGCTACACAGTGAGACCCTGTCTCAAAAAACATATGAAGGCGGGGATGATAATCACTAGGAAATAAGGACAGGGCCCGAAAGCTGGGCACCCTAGAACCAGGGGGAAATTCAACACCTGGGCGATTGCATCAGCCCCCCCACCCCACCCTCTGGCTTCCCTCCTTACAGATGGCTGGGAGCAGAGGACAGAGGAGCTGCTGTCACACACACAGAGGCAGTGACCAAGGACCAGACCACCCGGGCCTTTTTGACACTGTGCAGCTGCTAAAGCACTCAGTAGGCGGAGCTGTTCTCATGGCAAAGGCCACCAGGTGCACTGTGGTGACATGACCGAGCAGTCGTTCAACAAACGCTCCCACTGGGAAGGACGAGACACGGCCGAGCCCACACGCACCTCGGGGAAGCAGCCGTGGTTCCACGCCCCGACTCTCCCGGGAACAGGGGTGCCGGCTAAGCACGGCACAAGGCCACAGGCACACACGGCCTCCCAGCCAGAGCCCTGGAAACTGCCCCAAACTCCCCGAGAGGCTGGGGCCTTGGCACAGGGCTCTGAGGCGGGAGGTGGGCCACCAACCAAAGCTTGGCGGGGCCACAGCCCAAGAACATATGCCACGCGTCCCTGAACAGGCAGGTGTCCCCCCAGGCAAACACAAACAGGGTCCCTGCTATCCTAAGGGACAGTCGGAAAACAAGAGAAACCCCGGGGGAGAACCCGTAAGCCTCCGGCGGATCCCGAGGCCACAAGGGACAAATCCCAGCCAAGGGACACGGCACCTCCACGTTAGTGACACCAAACCCTGAAGCCAACACGCAGCCGACCAAGTCGTGTGCGGGCAGAAAAGACTGAAGTCTGTGCGCTCCATGCTGGCCTGGAACTCAAAGCGATCCTCCCACCTCGGCTGGGTGACAGGTGTGTGCCACCAGGCCTGGCTAAGAAAAAGCCTCCTCAGGCTCATCACAGAGACTCAAAGCATTTGGCTTCCAGAAAGCCAAGCAGATCACACTGATAGAACAGGAGCAGATGTCACCGTGGCCACTCCATCTGCAGAATACAGGACGGTCCTCCTCCCCGTCCTACAGCAGGGACCCCAAGAGCCACGCCCAGAGGCAGAGCCTAGGCTGGGCACCCAAGCCCTGTGGGTGACACCAGATGCCTGGACCCCTTCCAGGAGAACCCCTGGGACCAGCCAGCTCCAGGCCCGCCCATCTCTGCTTTGCTGAGCCAATGAACGATCTCATTACTTAGGACCCTTTAAGACAGCTGCTGCTATTGGCTGCCTTGATTCTCCCATAAGACAGAGGAAAGAACACACACACACACACACACACACACACACACACACACACACACGAAAGACGTCTCAAATGACAACCAAGATGGCAGCCGCAGCACAGTCCAGGGCAGCAGCCCCCCAGAAAGAACAGGACACAGGGCTCCAGGGGGTGGGACTGGGCAGTGGGGGGTGCGCCCTCGAAGGGGTCTCTTGGACCCACCCCGTTTCTTCCTCCAGTCTTTGGCCCTGACCAGTGATGAGGTCGGCAGTGCTGCTCTGCCTCAAGCCCCTGCTGTCAGGAGCTATGTGACCCCAGACCACAAAGGAGGCCAGCCACACTCAGGAGGCTGAGGCAGGAAGCTCACTTCCCGTTCCAGGCCAGCCTGGGCTACATAGGGAGCCCAAGGTCAACCTTAGATATACAGTGAAACCTTGTCCCAAACAAACAAACAAAAAGAAGAAAAAGAAAACAAGAAAGGAAATCAGGAAAAAAACAGAAGCCTCCAAGCATGGTACACCAGGTCCATTCCAGAGACATAACCACCACCGAACCAAGGTAGAGCAGAAAACACGCTCAAAAATGATTCATCTTGCACTTAAGGCAAAAAATTCCAAGTTTGAAAAGCAATCCGACCAGAGTGCACCAAATGAGACAAAACGAAAGCAGAAATAAAAATAACCTTTACCGTCAGGAAACTTCAAACTCTCTATAAATAAGTGTGTCAGAGTCGTCGTGGTCCTGGGGGCAGATAAGCTCTCACCAGTCACAGCCCCCGAAGCTAAAAGCCCTGCCTTACAGCTGCAGAGAACCTAGAAAACCCTAAGGGCGCAGCTGCAGGGCGTGGCGGCACATGCATGGTGGCACACACCTGTCATCCCAGCATTTGGGAGGCTGAGGCAGGAGGACTGCTGGGACACCAGGCCAGCCTGAGCTACTGTAAGGCTGAGGCTCGGTAACTATGTAGCCTAGGCCGGCCTTGAACTCACATCTCGCCCAGCTGGTAATGAGTTCTGTGTACTAATCTGTTGCTGATCACTAGCACTAAACAAATTCAAAGAACACTAAACAAACACAACTCAAAAGGTGGCCTCGGTTAGGGAGCTGGCAGAGTCCATCCTGCCCGCCTCCAGCCTCCCCACCCCTTTTTTGGTCTTTTCCATTGTTGTGCTGAGTTTGGGCCTGAGGGCTTCCTCTGCAACCCTCCACGAAGCCACGCCCCCAGCCCCGGTTCCCACTTTTTCTTTTTTTTGGTACCGGGGCCAAACTCAGCCCTGCACTTGCCAGGCAGGCATTTACGCTGCTGAGCTAAGTCCTCGGCTGAGCGCTTTTATTCCACCTATGTGGGAAGTGACTAATTACCCTGGGACTGATAAGAAAGGACATGAGAGCCTGGCATGGTGGCACACACCCATAATCCCGGCACTCTGGAGGTTGAGGCAGGAGGATCACCATGAGTTCAAGGCCAGCCTGGGCTACAAAGTGAGCCCACCCTGAAATACACAGCGAGACCGTGTCTCAAAAAAAGAATGAAAGAAAAGATGTGATCTGCCTCATGCACCAGCGCTGGCACCCTTCAGAGAGATGGAAACAGTGCCAACTGGAAAGCGACGCACAACACTGCAGGCAGGGACTGTCACACACTTGGCACTACTGCACCACCTGCTGTCTCTATGAACCGCTGCTTAGCCAGGCAGGGCGGGGCGGTGCACACCTGACCCCATCGCTCTGGAGGCTGAGGCAGGAGGCTCGCTGCCAGCCTGAAATCCAGCCTGCACTACACAGCCAGACCCTGACTTCAAACAACTACGACGACAAGAAACAGCCACATCTTGCAGGCCGTGTCCCCGGAGCTCAAAGCACGGAGGAAAGGAGGAGGGGCGGCAGCCGCCAGCCCAGACTTTTCACCAGCGAAATTACCCTGGAAGGAGAGGCCCAGGGCGGCTGGGCCTCAGGGACCGGCTCAGCCAGCGCAAAACAAAACCATCGCCCTCTGCCCCCGCAGACTCCAGTTGCTGTGCAGCGCTGCCTCCGCGGTGCGCGGGGGAGGCGGGTCCCCGGCGACGTGGCTGTCATCAGAAGCCCCAGCAGGCGCCGGTCTGCGACAAGCTGGTCCAGCTGGGCGAACCCCGGCGTCCTCTCCCGGGGCCAGGGTCACAGGGCTCCCGGGCAGCCACAAACTCGATCCCGCCACCTGCTTTCCTGGTGACAGTAAATAAGCCCAGAGCCACCGCGGGGGGCGGGAGGGCCCCAAGGGCTGAGCTGGTCGCCCAGATTCACAGCGCCGGGGCCTTGGCTCAGGGCCCGACGCAGACAATGCCAGCCGGCGGCTGGGGCAGCATCAGGCAAGACGGGAGAAGGACAAAGAAGGCGACAAGCTGGAAACAGGGCCAGGCACTCCACAGGGTGCCTTCGGGCCAGACCCTGCGATCTCAGACCCTCGTGGACCACCCTGGCCCCACCTCATCCCTCCAGGAGGGGCTGGTGATGCTGCCTGCAATCCCCACGCCCTGGGAGGCCGAGGCAGGAGGCTCTTGAGTTTGAGCTCAATTTAGCAACTTTACACAGTTTCTGAGAGAAAATAGAGGGTCAGGCAAAGGCCCTGGACTCAATCTCCTGTACCCCCAACAAAAATCATCTGTCCTGGACCCCACCGGGCCCACTGGACAGCACAGCCCAACTGCCCCGCCCCCAGCCGCACACCAGCAGCCCCCCACCCGACGCTCCACTCTGAGCACCCCAGGACGCAGTCACAGGCCTGGTTACTCCGGCTGGCTGGAAGACAAGTGTCCCCAAGACAACAGGCACTCCATCCACCAAAAGGGAGCCACAGGACAGGAGGAGGTGACTCCTCCGGCAGATTTTTTTTGGTAACAAGCCTGGGCTTGTTAATAGTTACACTGTTACTGTTCCTTGTTACTGTTCACCGTTTCCTTCTGTTTTTTTTTTTTTTTCTTTTTGCCTTTTTTCCCGTGTGTTTGTTTCTGAGATAAGGTCTTCCGCTATGTAGCCTAGCCCAGGCTGGCCTGGCTCAAGCTCACTGTGACCCTCCTGCCTCAGCCTCCCCAACTGCTGTGATTACAGTTGTGGTCACTACGCCCGGCTGCTACACTGTCCTTAGGGTCTCAATAAACCCCTTGTTCTGCACCTGACTGACCAGGTCCCCACACTTTGTGCCCAATCCTTTGTCGTTCTCCCAGCAAAGCCTAGGGACTGCCTCACACTCACCTGACAAATGGAGAGACTGAGTCCCCAATGACTGAAACAGCCAGGTGTGGTGGCGCACCCGTATAAACTCAGCACTCGGGAGGCTGAGGCAGGAGAACTGCCTTGAGTTGGAGGCCAGCCTGGGCTACACGGTGCATTCAAGACTGGCCTGCACTTCAAAGGGAGACCCTGTCTAAGTAAACCTATGAGCAAGACAAAGCATGTGTATTTGCTCCGGGTCCCCCGCAGGTGGCCTAAGTGGCAGAAAGGGCATTTCTGTGTGCCCGAGGCCAGCTCGGCCCCGGGGCTGTGGGGCTGTGGGCCTCCCTGGCAGCTCCAGCCCGGTCACCGCCTTTACTCACCTCCCTCCACTCCCACGGACAGGCTGGGCTCCGGGTCCGGCGGCAGCAGAAATCCAGCGCCCTGGCCAGCTGGCTCAGCGGCCTGGGTGAGGTCCCAGGAGGGGCAGCAGGAAAAGCCTCTGGCACCTGCCCCGGGCCAGGAGGTGACTGTGTCCAGGACACAGCTAACTGACCTGGGTCTCCGTCTCCCACACACCGCACAGCCTGAGCCCACAATGAAACCGCAGCATCGGGTAAACAAGGGAGCCCCAAGTGTATACCGGCTCCAAACCCCCAAGGCCCCACTCTGCCAGGTCCGGGCGCCTTTAATAGCTGCTGTTTATCCAGAGCCTGCTGGCCCGGCGCCCTAGCGCTGAGCACCTCGGCACCAGACCCCAAACCCCTCCCCGATCCCGTGAGGATGGTACTGCACCAGCATGGCTGCAGGCAGAGAATGCGGATTCAAAAAGCCAGGCACTCAGGAGGCTGAGGCAGGAGGATTGCCATGAGTCCAACACCAGCCTGCCTACCTATCCGGTTCAAGGTCAGTCTGAACCACACAGTAAGTCCGGCTCAATAAAGTAAAAACAGATTCCCAGAGTAAATACCTGACCTCAGGCCCTCAGCGTCTGGGCGGCAGAACCCGGACTGGAAGGCAGCCGACCCCCACGCAGGCCTTTGGAACTGGGGTGCCTGTGCCCCGGAACATCCCAGGAGCTCTGTCCACCAAGGGGAGCAGCTGCGGGCACAGTACCTGCACCCTCCCCAGAGACCACCCTTGGGGCTGGGCTGAGCTAACAATAAACACCTCGCGCCCCCCCGGGACCAGTGCTGCAACCCAGCAAGGCGTCCCCCGAGTACGCACGGGGCTGGGGCTCGGATCCCGCACCCCCAACGGGACCCTCAGGTTGGGCAGCAGCCAGAGCCACTAACGCTGTGACCCACAGGGTCCGCGCCCGGGGGCCGAGGCGCTGAGCTGTGCAGCTCGCTGGGCCCGACTCCGCCCCACGCCACTGCTTCCTGCGGGAGGGCACCAAGGATCGTGGTGGACACAGCTGGCTGGGCCTCTCTGCGTCCTCCTCCTGCTCCTCACCGGCCCACACTGCAGACCCAAGAACCAGGCGCCCCACACGCCCGTGGGACCCAACACGCTCGCCTTTGCTGCCGCGCCCAAGGCACACGAGGCTTTTCACAAGGAGCCTGGCGCGCACGGACCTGTGATCCCAGCACCCTAGGAGGCTGAGGCAGGAGGACTGCAAGTCTGAGCCCAGCCGGGGCAACGGAGTGACCTTCTGAGTCCCTGTCTCCACAACAAAATAACGGGCTGGTGAACTGGCTCACTATGAAGGGCCTGGGTTCAATTCCTAGCAGTACCGAAAAGAAAAGTAAAATTTCCCCCCGAAAAGGGAGTTTGCAAAATTGTTACCAGAACTCGATTCAAGTGGAGGACCCGGAGCTTCAGTGTCACAGGCGATTTAACACATACTGTCCATTTGTGGGCAGAAACGGGGCACGATTTTACCAGAATTGTGTAAAACCCCAAATCACAAGGAGACTAACCGCGTACCACCGGAGGGTAGGTGAAATCAACACGGCCATAAAATACACCCAGCGGCTGCTAAGACAGATGACGTCATCCATCTGTTAGCTACCGTGAGGACAATGGGACGTTTCCTCCTGGGACAGGCAGCGAGCTTTACCAACAGAAACAGAACAGGGAGGTGCATCGGAAAGCCCAGCACTCTAGGAGGCAGAGGCTGGAGGATCCAAAGTTTGAGTTCAGCCTGGACAACCCAGTGACTTAGCCAGACCCTGCCTCAAACCCGACAAATAAGAGGGCGGGAGACGCAGGTCGCTGAGAAGGTCGCTGGTACCGCAGAACAGACAGATGATAGCAGAAGGCAGGTCCGTCCGTGCGGGTAACACGTTTCTCCCTGCCAGGGTTTGTTCCCCGGAAACCTCTCCCAGGGGTCTCCTCCCACAGCACTGAACGGAGCCTTTCTGCCCCCAATTTCCTCACCTAAAAAAAAAAAAGCAGCGGGGAATATCTGGGTTACGGTTTACAAGCCGTTTTCGCTTCCTCCACCGAGCTGGGCACGGTGCATGCCTGAAGTTCCAGCACTTGGGAGGCTGAGGCAGGACCATCGAAAGTCCAACCCTACCTAGCCCGGGCTACTAGCAATTTAGGGAGACCCAGGCTCAACATATGAAAGGGCCAGGGAAGCAGCTCAGGACCAAGGGCGCGTCCACTCCCAGTTCTGCTACAGCGAGCACGAGAGCCCAGCCAGCGCCCCTCGAGGCAGATGTGGGTCCATTAACCCGGAAAAGGCCCGGGCTCTGCGGCCCACGGTTCAGCGAGAGGCCACACAGGAGCCGCGCTGCCCGGCGTCCGCCCGGTGCTGCGCGTGACCAGGGGCCCCGGGAGAGGAGGCTTCCCTTCCCCCTTTCCCTTCAGGAACCCCAACAGTTCAGCAAGTGATGTTTAATCAAGAAAATAAAAAGCAGAGAATTTCACAGGGAATTTCAGCCAGCAGCCCCCCACAACATCAGCGCCACGGCCGGGTCACCCGGGCCGGACCTGCCCCGCCCGCCTCAGCAACGCCAGGTGACATAAAAGAGCCCAAGTGCACTGCAGCCGAACCCCAGCAGGCACCCCGGCCCAGGAGCATCCTTCTGCACACTCCTCACTCGGCGGGGCAGGGCACAGCGCCGAGGAATATTTGCGCCAAGCCTAAGGCAGAGGCCCTCTTCAAGGGCCTAGAGGCTGGGCTTAATTCCGAGACCCTCCTGCCTCAGTCTCCCAGAATACTTGCTGGAATTACAGGCGTGCACCACCACACCAGGCAGAGACGATTCAGGCTTTGGCTATGGCCTATTTTCAAGGGGTTTGTTTCAAATCTGCGAGGTCCCAGTTGCCTCCTCCCCACCGACTCCCCGAGGCTGGGGGAGGGGAGGTGCTCTTGGTGGTTCTTCTGAGACACCGGGCTCAGCAGCAGGTCCCAACTGCAGTGACACAGAGCACAGACAGGGACACAGCAACAGGGCCCCACCCCACGGCTCTGCGCTCCAGGACAGGGACTGTCCTGCAAGTAAACAGGAGACCGGATTTACTGCCCGTGGAGGAGCCTTCAGAACACGCTGGGTAACATAAACCATGACAAGTACGAGCTGATGTGACAGCACAGGCCCGAGATCCCTGCAATCAGGAGGCTGAGGCAGAAGGGTCTGAAATCCCAGCCCACAAGGCCAGCGGAGTGAGTGAGAGGCCAGCCTGGACTATGGAGCGAGCCTCTGTCTTGAAAAACAAAACCAAATAAACAAAAGGCCTAAAGGGGCGGGGGGGGGGGGGACCTCAGCTGCGGCGGTTGAGGGTCCCCAAGGCCTCTCTCCCCCACACCACAGCCTGAGCTCCCCCGGCACCTGCCAGGCGACGCCCCAGAACAATGAGTGCAGCCGGGAGACCTCTGCACCCCAGCGTCCGGGGACCGAGCCAGGACCCTGTCCCCACAAAGGGACCGGCCTTGCACTCAGGGCTGGAGCGGCACGGGACAGGCACGGAAGGACCCGGATTCTTGCCAGAAGAAACACAGGCTGCAAACCCGCCCAGGAGCATCCACCCGGGAGAGCCGAACAGCTCCAAGGGCCACGGCTGACTCCAGGGCTCAGCCTCCGGCCTCAGGAGGACGAGCGGGAAGGCACAGGGACCCAGGAGGAGTGACAGGGCCCCAAGGTCAGCTGGACTACACAGGGAGGTCCTGTGTCAAACACAAACAGAAGGGGGGGGGTCGGGACAGGAGGCTGAGGCAGGGGGATGCCCTGAGTTCAAAGCCAGCCTAACCTATATAACAAGGCCCTGCCTAAAAAAAAAACCAGACTAAACAAATCATTGCTTACCTATACAACAGCAATCATGCAATCACAAAAAAACCATGTTTTCAACAATCTAGGGAAATACATTACAACATGACCAGCAAGAGGTGTGGTGCACACCTGTGACCCCAGCAACCTGGAGGCTGAGGCAGGCGGATCGCAGGGAGTTGCAGGCCAGCCTGGGCTACATGAGCAAATTCAAGGCCAGCCTGCACTGCACCGTGAGACCTTGCCTCAGAAACAGAAACAAACAGACCAAGCTACCGACAGTTCATACAGTGTATAAAAAATGTTTCAGCTCTGGATGTAGAAACACATCATCAGAAGAAATAAACACCCGGTCTTTGCCCCAGTTACGCCGGACGGTGAGGTCCCCATGATTCATGTTTTTATTTTCCTGCTTATTCTTTTCAGGACTTGCCAACAAAAAAATTTTTTTCCCTAAAACAACTTTGCTTTTATCAATGGGGAAATGCACGGGTGTCGCACAATGGCTGGTAAATTAGAGGCGTTCTTATCTTTCTGTCGCATGACATGTGAATTAAAAAAGCAAGGACAGCCACTTCAGCCCACGCCACAGGCCAATACGGATGCCTCAAAGGGGCAGAATCCAGGGCTGGGGCTGTGGAAGGGGGAAGAGGACAGGAAAGCTGGCCAGCAACCTGAGAACCTGCGAACTCCAGAGAATCAGCAAGTCCTGCAAGCTCGGCAGAGGTTCTGGTTCCAATCACCTGGTCCCTGCTGGTCTGACCCGTGCCAGCACCCTGGGCACCGCCCTGCCTTAAAAACCTAGAAACTTGGGCTGGCCGTGGAGGTCCACACCTGTAATCCCAGCACTTGGGAGGCTGAGGCAGGAGGATATTGGGAGTCCGAGGTTAGCCTGACCTACACAGCAAGACGTCTCCAAACTAGCCAACCAAGCCAGGCGCGCGGCTCACACCCCTGTAATTGCAGCACGGGAGGCTGAAGTAGGGGGATTGGTGCAAGCGTGAGGCCAGCTTAGGCTGCAAAGTGAGCTCAGGGCCAGCCTGGACTGCATAGAGACCCCGCTCAAAAAGACAACAAACAAACAAATCAACCTAGATGCTCAACAGGAACAACTGTACTTCCCCAGAACAGCCACGGTGGCCACCTCTCCCCCACCCCCAGCACAGGCAGCGCCTCTACTTCTTTGTGCAAACCACAGACCCAAGGGATTCCGAGGTGGACCAAGGCCTGAATCTTCAAGGGATTCCGAGGTGGACCAAGGCCTGAATCTTCAAAAGAACTTGAGCTCAGGGTTGCAAAGACAGCCTGTCTCTCGAGCCCTGCTCTTCACGACGCTGACATAAAAACGCGACACAAGAGGTTCGGGACACAGAGCCCAACAGATGTCCGCGGGCGGTTTTATTTTTCAAGGAGAAATGGGTTGTTTCCAAGATCCAGGAGAGCTGGGCTCCCGCCACACCTGGGGGCGCACAACTGTGACAGGGGACAGCTTGGGCCGGCCCCGCGGGACTCCCAGCCGTCTGGGTGGAAAGAGAAACTAAAACGGAAAGCGTCACCCCGACCCCGGTCCGGCCCTGGCCCTGGCCCTGGCCAGGCAGGAGCGCCGTGAGTCAGTCCTGGGGCAGGGGAAAAACCCACAAGAACTTGAAAATACAATAAAAGAATCTTTCGGGGGAAAAAAAAGAGAGAACTGAAATCTAAAAGGGGGCAGAGGGTAGCAAAAAGCCCAGCCCAACCAACCCACCGGCAAACCGGAAATCCCTGGCCAAACCCCAGGCAACCAGACGGGGGGGGGGGGGGGGGCCCTGACTGGCCATTCCTGAAATTCCACTCTCCAGGGCTTTGGGACTCCTTGCTCAGGCTCTCTTGTTTGCTCTCCCTCCTCTCTCTTTTTTAGACAGGGTCCCTACACAGTCCAGCTTAGGCTTTAACTTACTATGTAGCTACTTACTATGTAGCAATCCTCCTGCCTCAGCCTCCCCAGTACTGGGAGCACAGCGCACCACCACTGCCAGCCCCAAGCTTTTGTTCTTCCCCATTTGGGTGCAGTGGACTCAGGACCAGGCCCCAAAAGGGGCTGAGACAGGACTATGCAAGCCACACTAGAGAGCCCACACCTAAGATCCTAAGTTCCGAAGGCAAGCGGGAGCTTGGTGGGCTGGGCCGCCTGCCTTCCGCCCCAGCCTGGCAGCCACAGCCCCTGGCCGGTCTGCACCGGTGTGAGCTCAGGCTGCAAGGTCCAGCCAAGGGACAGCAGTGAGGGAAAATGAAAGATACCGCGACACCGAAAGCTCGACAGCCAGAGGGCCTAGAGAGGGACCATGACAGTTTAAAAAGCCAGAAACAAAAAATACCAGCCGGGCTCAGTGGCACACACCAGCACCGGGGAGGCTGAGGCAGGAGGATTCTGGAGAGTGCGAGACCAGTCATAGTGAGTTCAAGCCGAGGCTGCGCTACATAGCAAGACCCTGTCTCAAAAAACAGAACAGAAGCTTAAGCGCCTGCCTGGCAAGCGCGAAGTAGTGAGTTCAATCCCTGGTACAAAAGACACACACACACACACACACACACACACACACACACACAAAACCCAGAAGTAAAGGAACAAAGCAAGATGTTTTAGGAACGCCAGAATGAACCCGGACAAATTCACCACACTGCAGAACCAGGGTCTGTCTCTGCAACCAGGTCTGTCCCTTGCAGAGATCGCCGGGGCCACTGGCCAGCAGACAGGCTTGCCGGGCTGCAGCCTGGCCTCAGCGCTCACCAGCACGACAGCTAGGGTCCAGTCCTTCGGATCCCCAGGAAACAGCAGAAACTGGTGAAGGCTGCGCCCCAGCCCCTCTCTGCTGACCCAATGCTTCCAGGCAGATGGACACCTGTCACCCCAGCACTCTGGGGAGGCTGAGGCAGGAGGATCTTAGTTTGAGACCAGCCTGGGCTACGCGGGGAGAACCTGACTCATTAAAAAAGAGAGAGAGGCAGTTTGGACCAATCAGAACAGGAAGAAAAAGGGCCAGAATTAAGAGATAGGAAGCAGCAAAGCGGGTTGCACACAGCCATCCCTCCGACGGTAGCCCAGCTGTGAATCTCGGGCGAGGCTCCCAACAGCCCCACATGCCCAGGGCGTGTTTCACTGCGCCCACTTCTCAGAACGCAGCCCTCGGGCCTCAGGGCCCCACCTGCCCAAACAAGCCGGCTCTGGAGGCGGGAAGCTCGGGGCTCCCAGCTTGGGCTCTGAGTTCTGCCTGCCCAGCTACCCGGGAGCCGGACAGGGCCGAGGCTGGGTCCCGCTCAACTCCAGAGGCCCCAAGCCCCTCTCCACCCTGCCCTGCAGGCCCAGCACCAACTGCCAGGGGTTTTGTGCCAAACCTGCCACACACATACAAGCCTCAACCCACCACCTGTGGCACCTGGGCCACGGCCTCTCTAGCAGTGGCACAAGTGGCCAGCCCTCTGTCCCGGGAACGGGCACCGCTCTGAAAGCAGCTATACGCCACTGTGCAATCACAAGACTGCAAACCCAGCCCTCGGGAGGCTGAGGCAGGGGGACGGCACGAGTCCAAGGCCAGCATGAACCACACACAGCAAGACCCTGACACACAGACACACACACACACACACACACACACAGAGCCACAGGAAACACAACTACTGGGCACCGACCGCATAGCAGCCCTCCAGCGGGCCTCACCATCTTCCCGATCCTACAAGGCCTCAGGTAGGCAGAACCGGAGGGCTCCGGGCAGCAGCAGGAGGATCCGCACAAACCGAGCACACGGGGACGGAAGCCACACAAAACACTTCGGGCGGCTTCCACGGCCAGGGTGCCGCACGGGAAGGTGGAAAGCCCCGTCCACAGGGCGCACGGAGCCCTGGAAGGAAACCACAGGCCAGGCCGAGGCGTCCTGCAAACCAGAGGCCGCTCCCGGCTCCTCCCGGGCAGCCATTTGGAGCGCGCCGCCCCGGAGGGCCCCGGGACTGCGCCGAGGTGGCCTGCGACGTCCCCCGGGCCCCGCGGGCCGGCTTTCCCCTGGGCGGCGTTTCCTCCCCGCCGGGGAGAGGCAGAAAGAAAGGGACGGCGGAGGGAAAACACGAGCGGGCCATCTGGCCTCGCGGAGCCACATCCTGTTTATTATCAAACATCTCAGCAGCGGCGCGTGCGGGGCCGGGAAAATCACCCTGCTCCCGCGGCGTCCGGGCCTCCCCGCGCGCCACGCCGCGGCCCGGGAGCCCCGGGGATCCTGGGGCGCCGCGATCGCAGGCCCCGTGCGCGTCCGGGGCCCGGGGCGCCGCCGGGGGCGGGGGAGGGGAGGGGAGGGGCGTCCTGGGCCGGGGACCCCGCGCCTCCCCGTGCGCGCTGCGCCCCGCCGCCCGCGCCCCGCGCTGCGGCCCGGCCGCCCGGCCCCGGGGTCACCGGGTCCCCCGGCCGCCCGGACCGCCGAGCCCCCGCCCGCGCCCCCGCCCGCCCGGCCGCGCGACAACAATGGCGAGGCCCGCCAGGCCGCACGGCGCGGACAAAGGTCGGCGCGGGGACAAAGCCGCCGGCGCCGCCGCCCACCTGGTGTCCGGGTCCGCGCGGTCGCTCGGGGCCGGCGATGGCGACGGCGACGGCGGCGGCCGGGGCGGCGATGGCGGCGGATGGCGCGGGCCGTGCTCGTCGGCGTCGCCCGCTCGCGCGGCCGCCTGGTCCCCCGCCTCCTCCGCCTCCCGCCGGCCGCGCGGCCTCCTCCGCGTCCGCGTCCCGGTCCTCGTCCCCGGCCTCCGCCTCCGCCGCCTCCCGCCCGCCGCCCGCCGCGCTGCTCCGTCTCCGCCGCCGCCTCCTCCGCCCGCCGCCCGCCGAGCGCCCCCTGCAGCCGCGCGGTCCCGGGCGCCGCGGGCCGGGGCGGGGCCGGGGAGGGGGAGGGGGAGGGGCGCCGATCCCGCCCCCCGCGGCGCCCCCCCCGCCCCCGCCGCGCGCCTGGAGACGCCGGGATCGCGCACGCGCGCGCGGGGCTCAACGCCCCGGGTTCGAGCCTGGGCGGCGGCGGCGCTGCGCACCCGAAGCGTCCGGAGCTTCTGCGGCGCCGCGAGTTCGAGGCCGACGCGGCCTAGGAGACCGAGTCCCAGGAAACCGAAGCGGAATGCGCGGCCGGAACAGGTGGTCGGCGGGGGGCGCACCCTGCGCGCTCGACCCCGGGTCCCGGCTGAGAGAGCGGAGGAGGCGGCTCCTCCAGACACGTCCAGTCACCCCGGCAGTTAGGAAAGCAGTTGTAGCCGGGCGTAGTGGCGCAGACCTGTCAGCTGCACCCGGAGGCTGAGGCAAGAGGGTCACCGTGACTTCGAGCCCAGCTGGGGCTCCATAGCGAGCTCCTGGCTCTTAAAACACAAATGCAAAACGTAAAGCGCGAAGTGAACGGGAAGTCCCGGAGCCGGGCGCGAACCTCTCGCCCCCTCTTCCGGAGGTGTCTTCCTCACGGCTGCCCGCAGGCCTCGTGGTCCCGTCATCCCCACCCCGGCACGCGGCACGCGTTCCAGCCCCAGCTCCAGGTGAAGAGAGGAAGCGCGGGAGCCGGAGGAGCCCCGCGCCCCGGGGCTCGTGGGACCCCGGGCGATTTTATAAACGTCGCATTTTCCTGCGTTCTGTCCCCAGTCATTTCCAATGTCTTGTTTTGGTTTTGATAAGAGTTTCATCTCGGGCATCCAGGCTGGCCTCCAGCCGGCTCAGGGCTCCAGCAGGTTCTCTTGCCTCAGCCTCCTAGGGTCTGGGATTACAGCTATTAACCTCTGTCTTTAAAGTAGGCTACTTGTGCCAGGTGCGGGCAGCCTGGAGTGAGGGAAGTCACAGGTCTGAGGCCAGTCAGGGCAACTCAGTGCCTCAAAATAAAAGGAAACAGCACCCGGGGATGTGGCTCAGGGGTAAAGCGCTTGCCTGGCACCGATAACATCTTCAGGAAGTCCCCCAAACCTGCCCCACCCTCACGACAGAGCAATAACAACAGGGCAAAGGAAGCGGACAGGACGCAGTTTTATTGAGCACTTACTTCACCAGCCACTGTGCTAAATGCTCCCCAGGGAAAGCCGGGCTCGTCCCCACCCCCACCCCAAGGCAGACATTGTTACTAATCCCACCGGGATTGTCAGGAGTGGGCCCTGAAGATGCCCAGGTCCTAACCTCCTAAGCCTGTGAGAGTGGCACCGGGCGTGGTGGCGCACACCTGTTACCCCAGCACTTGGGAAGCTGAGACAGGAGGGTCCCCACAAGTTGGAAGCCAACCTAGACTACATAGTGATATCAAGGCCAGCCTCAAATACATCACAAAACCCTGTCTCAGAAAAGATAAAAAGGTGGGGGAGATCTAGCTCAGCAGGCATAAGTGCCTGCCTGCCATGCGCAAGGTCCTGAGTTCGATTCCCCATGCAAAAGAAAAAATAAATCCACTGGGCCTTGGGCACAATGCTCCCAGCCAGCAAAAGCACCCATTGGAGCCCTGCCAGCTTTCTAACCCCTGTCACCAGCTAGTGACACAGCAGCTTACCCAGTGCCACTGTTGCAATTTGAGCTGGGCTTGCCACTGAGGGAGGCTGAGGCAGGAGAAATCTCAAGTTGAGTCCAGCCTGTGCAATTTATTGACTTAAGAAGACCCTGTCTCAGTATAAAAAAATTTTTTTAAAGAATTGGGGATCGGGGTGTGATGGTGCACACCTGTAATCCGCACTGGGGAGGCTGAGGCAGGAGGATCATTGCAAGTTTGAGACCAGCCTGGGCTACAAAGTGAGTTCAAGGCCAGCCTGAAAGCAAGACCCTGTCTCAAAAAGACAAGAAAGAAAGAAAGAAAGAAAGAAAGAAAGGGAGGAAGGAAGGAAGGAAGAAAGAAAGAAAGAAAGAAAGAAAGAAAGAAAGAAAGAAAGAAAGAAAGAAAGAATTGGGGATGAGGCACAAGGTCGTGAATTCGATCCCTGGTACCAAAAAAAAAAAAAAAAAAAGCATGGGGAGGTAATTTAGTCCAAATGCTGAATTTAAATCTCAAATCCTGGGGGCAAAAAAAAATAGTGAAGAGACACAGAAAATGGTTAAAATTCTTCTAAGGAAACTGCAACGACCTTGTGGAGGTGAGCAGTGCTGGCCCTGCCTTCTGCTGGAGACTGGAAGCCCATGAATTAACCTGGTAGTTAAGGTTACCGTTACTGTGAGGGCAGCAGCCTGACCCTAAAATAAAACTGGGTCGAAGAATATTTGGGCAAAAATATCTTTTTTGTTGTTGTTGCTGTTCTGTGATTTTGGTTTCAGTTTTTTGCCACTGCCCTTAAACTTACTGTGGAGCCCAGGCTGGCCTCAAATTTGTGGTATTCCTCCTGCCTCAGCCTCCCACAATGCAAGGGTTACAGAAGTGCATACCACCCCATGTCCAGCTTTCTCGCTCTTTTCCCTTTTTCTGTGGTTTATTCTGGGGAATAAACCCAAGGACCAGGCTACACCCCCAGCCTAGTTATTTATTTATTTGTTTATTGTTGTTAAGACTGTGTCTTGCTATGTGGCCCAGGATGGCCTCAAATTTGTGGAGATTCTCCTGCCTCAGTCTCCCAAGTGCTGGGATTACAAGTGTGCACCTCCATACCTGGCTTTATTTTGAAACAAAGTCTTTACAAATCGTCCAGACTGTGCTCGAACTTCGATCCTCCTGCCTCAGCCTCCCATGTAGCTGGGATTATAGGTATGCACCACTACACCTGGCTACTCCGCCCGTCTTGTACCCTACCTCCTCCATACCTGGCCGATCTCCATCTCCCACACGCTCCAGCCCCAGGGCGGCAGGGCCTTGGGGATACATCCCAAGCCAGCCCAGGTGAGCCCAAGGTACAAGGCTATGCCCACGCCGGGCTCCCATTCTGCTGCTGGGCTCACAGGAGGCAGACGAGTCCAGGTGTTCAGCTGAGAAAGTGGACTCACGGATGCCCACGGAGAGCAGGCGCTGGGATGCCAACCTGGCACGGGCAGGGCTGAGCCTGGGCAGAACCCTCGGGGCGCAGGAGCCCAAGAGGACAACAGCCTGGGTCCCCGGAAAGGAAGGAGCCCGGAGTTGAAATACAGCGCTGCATCCGTTGGGATCAGTGAGCTGGTGACAGGAGGGGGAGTGGGGACACAGCCGGGCTCCCGCTGCCTCTGCCTGCCACACTGGCTCTGTTTTAAACAAATTCATGGGTAATTTAGAGAGAAGCGCCAGCTACACAGCCCGGATGACTTGGAGTTTGTGATCATCTTGCCTCAGGCTCCCAGGCATCAGGAATGACACCCAAACTCAGATTTTTTAAGAAGAAAATTAAAAAATTAAACCGTGGCTCAGTGCAAAAGCCCCGAGTTCAATGGGGGGGGGGGCTCAGCCTCATTGGTTAGCAGGGAAGTGCAAATCAAAGCCGCGGGAGATAGCGCTTTCTTCCGGGACGCTGGAAGTGCCAGTGAGGATCCTGGGACCAGGGCCTTGGTACAGCACTGGTAGAAACCGGCAGTGGTTGGGCCGTTGTAGAAAACACATCTGCAAGCTCTCAAAAAAAAAAAATTAATGTAAGATTATCTTATGAACCAGCAGCTCTACTCCTAGCTGTGGGTCCCAAAAACCTGAACACGAGACTGAAGTGAAAAAGTATACATGAAGCCGGGCATGGTGGCGCACGCCTGTAATCCCAGCACTCACGAGGCTGAGGCAGGAGGATCGCTGGGAGTTTGAGGTCAGCCTGAGCTACAGGGCCAGACTCTGTCTCTTTTCCTTGTTTGTTTGTTTGTTTGTTTGGTAACGGGATTAAGGGGATTGAACTCTCAACCTCGCACTTGCCAGGCAGGCACTTATGCTGCTGAGCTCCGGCCCTGACCCTGTCTCAAAAAAACTGAAAAGTAAAATAAAATAGTTAAAAGGGCTAATTTTATGTTCCACGTGCCTTAGGCTAAGTGTATTGAAAACACTCTAATTGGATATTGAACTTGCTTTGCATCTTGGTCAGTTGTTTCCTTCATTTGTTTACAATGTATCATTTAGATTTCCAGTCTTACCTCCCATGTTTAAATTTCAAGAAAGATAAAGGACTCTTTTTCTTGGTGGTACTGGGTTTTGAATCCAAGGTACCTCCCGATTCCTTTATGTATCTTTTTAGTTTTGAGACAGGTCTTGCCCAGTCTGGGTTAGAACCTGAGATCTGTCTGTCTGCTTCTTACAGGTTAGTGGGTGAAGGAGGGAAGCCAGAGACCCTCCAGAAGCCTCGTGGGTGGGGACCCCAAACATCCCTGCCTGGGGTCTGGACACGCAGACCCAGGCAGGTTTCCCCGGGTGGGTGGGCCAGCAAATCCTGGGCACAATCGCAGCACACCCGGGACAAAGCCAGGGGCCACCAAGGAGACGAGGGCCAGGCGAACCCCTGGCCCTGTGTGTTTACTGGCTAGTAAGGCAGGATTCCTGACCCTTTGGGGCAGCCCAAACTTTGAAGCGGTTTGCCCTAGACCCGGCCACCCTTCACTGGGGCCTACAGGTGCTCAGGAGGTAACTAAAAGCGGAGCAAAGCTGGGCCTTTATTTTGTATCTTTTACCTTAAAATTGGGGGGACAGGTATGTTACTCATTTATTTTTACATTTTATTTATTTTGAGATGGAGTTTTGCTATGTAATTGAAATCCTCTTGCCTCAGCCTCCAAAATGTTAGGGCTATAGGTGTGCACCACCATGCCCAGCACTTTATTTTTTATTTTTATTGTTTTTATTGGAGGCAGGGTTGAACTCACTATATAGCCCAGGCTGGTCTCAAACTCCTGGCAGTGCTCCTGCCTCGGCCTCCCCAGTGTCCAGAATTTTTTCTTTTTTTTGAGTGCTGGGGTTGTCAGGAGCTGCTGTATTGTTCCAGCACCCCTTACACACACACACACACACACACACACACGTGGGATCCGGTCGCTGGAGCCGCAGACAGGAAGTGACTTCACTGCCCTTTCGTGCGCACCATCTCATCACACGATCAAGCCGGAGAGGTGCGAAATGACAGATGACACTGGCTGCTTCAAGGACACTCCTCCAGGAAGCGACTTTCCTTTCCCACCAGAGCCTGATGACAGGGACAGGGCAAAGCCGGCTCCCACAGTTTGTGTCCTTGCCAGCTGATAACAAGTCATTTAATTTAAAATTGAAAAGCATAAAGCTGGGCACATGGTGCACATGTCACCCCAGCATTCAGGAGGCTGAGGCAGGAGGATGGCTGCAAATCCAAGGCCAGCCTGAGCTATGCGTTGAAACCCTATCTCCAAAAAATAAATGACAAAATTCAAAAGCAGTGCAGGGCTTCCTTCCTGAAGGAAGCCACTTGCTTAGTCACACACTGAGCACAGCTCTGTTACTCACAGGCTGTGACCTAGGCATGTCATAATGACAGCCCCTTCTACATGCCAAGTGCTGTCACCTGGTGGTTTTTTTTTTTTTAATTTTAAAAGGGTGTAAAATTAAACACAACAAAACAGAACAGAATGGGACATAAGAAAGCATAAATTTCAAAGCTAGACAACCCAGGATCTTTACTATCTGTCATATTGTCTCTTGTTTTCTTCCAAATGGTTGTCCTTATCTTTGCATATGGGGAGCTCATACTAAATAACATAGCCAATCTTTTCACAAGATGTGTAGTTCACTGGCTC
>PVJX010014444.1:0-44858 GCA_004027295.1 Dolichotis patagonum | reverse complement strand
TGCCACTGCAATAAACTAGCACAAGTTCAACAGCTTGAAAGTGTACATAGCTTAAAAGTCCAAAATGGGTCTTTTTTGTGGGAGGTAGTGGGAGAACTCAGAGGAAAATATGTCTTCTGCCTTCTCTAATTTTTAGTGACTACCTGTAATCCGTAAAGCCCTTGCCTCCATCTCCGAAGCACAGTACTTTGATCTCTGTTTTCTTTTTCTCTGACCCTGTGACTCCTCCTAAATCTTTCTTATAAGGACTGTGGTGACTGCACACATTGGTCTCACCCCTACAATCCAGGAGAATTTCATCATCTCAAGATCTTATCTGTACCCCTGCTTTTCCATATGAAGTGACAGTCGCATGTTCCGTGGGTTATCCATGAACTTATTTGGGGTGGTGTTACTCAGGCTCCCGTAGCTGTACTCCCAAATTTTAGCAGGTTGGTCATGCAGTGAATTGAATTAGGAATCAGAACCCTGGGTTTCAGGGCCTGTGGGTTACTGAAAGTTGTATGCCTTATAGCAAACCATATTGCTTTTTTTGGACCTCAGTTCCATCAGCCATAAAATGAAGGGATTAAAATGAGGGCTCACCAAGGTCCTTTAAGACTCTCTACTGTTGTGGTTCTTTGGTTCTGGGCAATCATTGCAATAAATGTTTCTTTCGATATAAAAGAAGATGATTTCCAGTTACCAGCAGTCTGCAGTTAGAGTGGGACTCCAGTTGAGTGCTGTTTTAATCGAGGTGACTTTTTAGCTTCGTGCAGACTGTGGCCCATACACAGCGGACATCTATCAGTCAGCTCAGAGAAAACACAGTATCAAGCAGAGTTTCTCTTAGAAGGTGCCTGGATTGAGTTAGGGAAAGAAATCATCGCTATCTAATGTGCAGGGAGTTAGAAGGACAGAAAGATATTCCAAGGGTTTGTGTTTCCAGCAGGAGAAGGAAATCTTTGCAGAAAATGTGCACTGGCTTTTGCTGGACCCCTGCAGCTGCAGAGGAGGCCGCTGCAGCCAGCGCATGTTTTAGGGTCGGCAGAGCTGGGGGTGATGCCTGGTGCACAGTCCCACCCCAAGAGAAATGGGGAAATCAACTCAAGCCAGGGCTTCTGGAAGAGCAGGTCAAGGAATTAAGCACTGAGTCTGGAAGTATTCACAAGAGGAAATTTAGTTTCTTAGCTTGTCCTGTGGGACTCTGCACCCCTGGGGACTCATACACAGGATTTTTCTTCTTGGTAAAAAACACTTATTATGATGATGAGAATTGAAAAGCAGTCCCTTGGAAGGCCACAGGATTTTCTACGCTGGTCTTCCAGGCAAGGTTAAATCTTGTATTCTCAATAAGAGGAATCTTTTGCACCCAAAATGAGCCTTTATTATTTTACTCATATCATTTCCCTTTACCTGGAAAATTCTGGTCCGCATCTTTATCTGCCACCAATCTTTTCTATCCTTCAAGTATGGTCCCAATGTCATACTTATTTAAATAGGGTCTCTTATTTCTTCTGTCTCTGAATGCTTCTTTTTCTCCAACTCACATTTCCAGTCTTTAATTTTTTCATGATATTAGCTATAGTGGATACTTTAATACATGTTTTTTGTTCAATTACATTATAATATCATTGAAGCAATTGTTTATCTTTCATAGACTACCTAAAGCAGGAGGAGAGGTTTAATTAATATGTATAGAAAGAAAGGATAGAATAAAGATGGAAATCCATGCTTAAGCATGGACTCATTTGTACATAAACTATATTAATGTGTGTGGAAGTCTATATTGATAGACTGATGTCATGATAGATATTGATAATAAGATGATTTAATATGCAGAGTACAGATAACATGAAAGATAGAAGACATATAAAACCCCAAGGTTTATTGGGACCAGAATTTCAGGGAAGAGGATGTTCTCCGTGGGCTGAGCCAGCTGGAGAGAGCTTCATGCAGGAGGTACACTCTGAGGGCATCTTTGAAGCAAGAAAGTTTTAAAAATGTCTGTTTTGAAGGTTTGTGTACATGACAGTTAGCAGATATTTAGCTTTAGTTGTTCATAACAAATACAATGGACAAAAGTGATGCCAGTCTGAGGTTAATTTTTATATACTTACCATATATGTTTTTTATTCAGTTTCTGACCCATCTTGGGACTCATGTTGATTCCAAGGCTTGAGTTCCAAGCTTCTTAGTAGCCTATGGCCCTCAGTGGGGATGCAGAGTAGAATCTTAATACTCCAGCAGTTCCAGTAAAGAGTTGCTGATTTTGACTCTTACCATCTTTTTCATTTTTAAAATTATACAGGGCATAGAACGTAGGGCTTTGTGCATACTGGGAAAGATTCTACCCTGAGTTACATCCTTAGCCATTTTTATTTTGCGAATAGGATCTTGTTAAGTTGCCCAATGTGGGCTCCAACTCACAATCTTCCTGCCTCAGTTTCCTGAGTAGCTGAGATTATAGGTGTATATCACCATATTTGGCTCTTCTAACCATTTCTTAACTGTGTCTGCTAAGGTTTAGCTTCTTTATTTTTGAGTGGATATATCCAAGACCCTTTTTGTACCTAATCCCAGAGGTTTGTTCTTCAATAAGACTGAAATACATTTATAGTCCAGTATATATATATGATAGATGGACAGATATCCATCTATCATCAATCTGTCTTACACTGACTAAAGGGGCACTTTAAAGGAGATCACACACAGGCAATTCAGCTAATTGTGGTAACTGTGACATTCTCTTTTTCAAGTATCTATAACATCATGAAGAGGGAGAAAAAAAAACCCAGAAACCACAGTGGTTAAAACTAGTGACATAGCAGTGTGGTTTTATTGAACCTATAATGTGATCATTTCATTTGTGAGGTGCTTTGCAATGCACATGGAGTCAAATGCCATACAAATACTAATATAATACTCAGCACTGCAAATATAAAGGGTAATGTATTGTCTTCTGATGTGGAATTTAAACTGATTTCCAATGATTCTGAATATTTAATAGAGAAAATATCTCATTTGTTTTTGCTTTTAGGCCTTTAATTAAATGATCAGAATAAAAGCAATCACTTAGAAATAAATTCTGAAAGATTCTTTCTTAACGTAGAAGAATATCTTTGCCATCTGAATGCTTGGATTCCAGCTGGATTGACCTGCTTAATGTAGGTCATTCATAGTGCTAGTTTAGTTTTTCAAAGATGAAAAAGTCAAATTTTTAAATTTAGCTGAAGTTTCTGATCATCTCAATATTGCTTTCTGTGTCAGAATTAAGCCATCGTTTTGGCTTTCTCTGCAGGCTTGGGAAGAGGTAGTCAGTTCAATCACTCCTTCCTACTCTGTGATCTAATCTGTTTGAGGCATTTTTGGTAACACAAGAGCATTTTTTCGCTTCGTGCCTATTTATTAGTTGGCTCTTCTGCCCAGTGAAGATGAAGGCGTGTATTTAAGCACTGGACTGTATGATAGAAATCCCAAGAGTGGTAGGTGATGAGATGAGAGAGCATCATTGTCAATACAGGATTCCAGTGGGTGGGACAGCATCACTGGCATGACGCGTGACAGTCCCACACCAAAGGCGCCAGGCTCCTGGCTCTCACTGTCTATCCTCCCCGCAGGCCCATTGCTGGTGGCTGGAGAAAGCTGAAGTATGGTAGGCTGACAGTTTTGGGGGAGCCAAAGGCAAGATGAAAAAAAATCCTCCAGGCCTATCCTTCACTTAGCTTTTTATTTTTAACAAATGAAAAATACGGAGAGCAGTTGTCATTTGTTAAAGTGTAGCAGAAAGAGCGAAACAGGCCAGTGGAGGCTTCATCAAGAACGCTCATTCAGAATGATGAATGTGGCTAAACACACATTTGTTCGTAAAACTTGCAGAGTGGCTGAGCATCATTAAGCATGAGAAATAGGTGCAGCATGCTGAGAAGAGAGTGGAGCAAACAGATGTTGTGAATTTTCACAGGCATCCTTCATCCACCAGTCCATCATTAATATAGTTGAAGGTGATCCTTTCTTTTTATTTAATAAGCACAAACAAAGTGCGTGTGCTGTGATTCTGCTGAATACACTTCTTTTTCTGTAGGAGTAAGGCCCTGTAAGGATCGGGAGGGTGTGTAGACCAACCAACTCCCTGCATGCCCACAATACGATGTCAGCCTTGGGGCTACAGCAAGACCAGGATGCCTCTTATTTTTCTCTATCACTCATCTTGCAAAAGCCTTAACTGCCTCATCATTCTCTTTGCTCCCTGGAAGATCATCTGGGTCTGCAGGACAATGAACAGCTCTATGACTTTTGACCTTAATACCTTCCAAGTACTCCATGGGATGTCTGCGATTTCTGTGACTTAGCTACCTTCTGATTCTACTTCCTTAAGAGCCATCTAACTTTCACAATAACACATTACAATTTGTTTTTTGACATTAGTTGGATAGAAAATATTTTTTCCCTATGGCAAAACTTCACCAACTCTTATCTGTACTTCCAATTCTACTTCTTTCCTTTCCTTCTCTTCCTGGCCATGGAGAGCACAACAGAAAGTACGTGTCTACTGGTTTTCCTCCAGTCTGCATAGTCCGGCCTACTGCTAAAGGCCTTTAGACCTTTGTCCCCTGCCAAAGAATAAGGAGTCCTGTCTTTTATAACCTCAATGTCTCAATCTGTTTCATGAAAATGGTAATTTTGTTCTTGTTCCCCCCAGGGTTGGTCCAATGAAAACATTTTGTGGATCTCTAAAAAGCACTCTACAGTTATAATAAATGTTAAGTTATGATTAATTGAGCAATCCGTTTGCTTTGTAGAGGTTTTACTTAGGAGCTGTCACCTTCTTAAACCCTGTGGTCTCCTTGCCTTGAATTTCATGTTTATTGCCAGGGACATTGGTTCTATGAAGCTGCATCTTTTTTCATTGTGCGTTTGGGTTTATACACATGGTAGTACATGTGCACATATTTGTATGTGTTTACTCATGTTCACACCATACAGGAGGGGGGGAAACAAAAAACCAACCAACTACCAAGCATAATATAAAAAACAAAACCGAAATCTAATGTAGCTCTAATCCAGTTCTCAGGATAGCTCTTTCATTATCTTGCTATTAATGAACAAAGAACAAAATAACTTATATTTTTTCAGTTTCTCCTTTCTGCATATAAAATACGCATTATTAAGACCTTGAATACCTTAAGGTAGAAGTGAAGAACTTTGTGGGAAATAATTTTAGAATACATCATATTTATTGGGAACCTCATATAATACATTTATTTTTTGACCATTGACAGCTGCCTGTATCTGCTTTGATTTGATGTGTTGAGTTTAAGCATTCAGTTGCATATGTTTTTGTTTAGCATCTCTGCTATAATAGGGGCCCATCTGTGTTGCAAATGCTGGGACCCCTAGTTACCAGCAACATCAGATACTCTCCTGCTCTTGGAGTCACGGTCAGGAGAGGTCACGGAACAGAGTGCTTTGCATTTGCTTAGAAGTCTTCTTTGAACCAGAGCATTAGTTGGCTAACACCAACTCCCCCTTTTTGCTAGAAGAAATGCTATTGGTTCCTGCTGCTTTACCTACAAGACAAAATAATACATTAACATGGCAGATGAGCTTTAATTCTCTCCTTCCTGGTTCTCGTAACTCAAGTGCAGCATAAGTATCCTTGGAAGCACTGAGTAGCTCTAGATTTCCTATGGTTTAATACTGAATGTGAATATAACCTGAAGTTTGGAATACTGCTTTATCTGTGTGAACCCTTGACATCAGGAAGAAGGTGCACATATCAGCTTGAGCCAGTCCAGAGAGCCTGGGTCTCTGTGTGATTGCCACATGCTGCCATCCAAATTTTGAGAACTCTGGTTCCCTGTGGGTGCTTGATACTTGGCCAAATAAATGAGGAGGCAGGATGTGGATGT
This sequence comes from Dolichotis patagonum, assembly GCA_004027295.1. Lineage (NCBI taxonomy): Eukaryota > Metazoa > Chordata > Mammalia > Rodentia > Caviidae > Dolichotis > Dolichotis patagonum. Next base: position 38,967 of record PVJX010014444.1, on the reverse strand, counting down.
GATTTGTCTTAGCACTTAATAATTGTTATGCCACAAACACTTACCTATGAGTGAGGCTTGATAGTGACTTGTGTTCTAGTGTAAGTGACTATAGTTTAGCAGCTTTGAAAAGCAAGCACCCTGCAGAGTCAAAAGGACATGGAGGGTGACGTTGGCCCTCTTGAGTAAACTATACGGTATAAGAAAAAAAATTTTCATTGTAAGACTTGGCCATCTCTGCTGGTTCATCTGCAGTGGTGATGGTTTGGAGTTTCTCCAGAGCGGATATTGGTCTCCACCCCATGATCAGCCCAGCTAGGCCCTAACAGCTATTCCTGAGCTTAAAGGCTTGGGGATCATGTTATCCTGGTGTTTTCACTGGTAGATGGAGGGGATAGGGTCAAATTCACAGCTTGTTTACAAGGTTAAATAAAAAAATTCCACTTTTTTTCTAGACCTTTTTCTATTTGGATACTATAATGAAAATTGAAATTTGGGAGTTATTAGGGAAAACCGGTCTTATTTTAAATCTGGGATTGGCAAACTATGGTCACTGCATCTTTTCATATGCACATGAGCCCGAAGTGGCTTTTGCATTCTTACATAGTTGAAAAATAATCAAAAGAAGACTAAGACTTCGTGACAGGTAAAAATTACATGAAATTTAAATTTCAATGTCCATAAATAAATCCCATTCTTTTCATCATTAAGCCTGTGTTATCAAAAATTATCCTGATTAGTGTATTTTTGTAAGTAAAATTCATGCAGAAAAAAGCTTTTTCTCGTTAGTCTCTATAATATGCTCATTAGTCTCTATAATATCTCTATAATATCCTCCATAATATCCTTGAATGCTCAGCCTACATATTTAGAATATTTACTATCTAGTTCTTTATAAAATGTGCTTGCTGATACTAGTCTAAGTTATTCCATAGTCTCACTAGATGAGTGGCTTTCAAACTATGAGTCACAATCCGTTAGTTTTTGAAGAAGCTAATTTAGAGAGTTACAAAGAGCATCTTATAAATAAGTGAAGTGAGGCAAAACAAAAGAATTGGAAATATCAAAGTGCTTTGTATATGGTAATGTTGAATGTTGCCCTATGACATTTTTGTTTCAAAGAGGTGTGTGTGTGTGTGTGTGTGTGTGTGTGTGTGTGTATGTGTTGGGGTACCATGTCAAATACAATGTAGATCCTGGTGAAAATAGGAGAAAATCAGGGCACAAGATTGTGAGGTCTATGAGTGTCTATGGCTTGTGTCCATCTTTGTTACTTTAGACCTGAAAACATTCTTAGAAAAGCATAGATTTTTATAATGTTTTGAAGAGATGAATGAATGAGTTCAGGGAAGAAATATGTCATGATTATTGACCATTATGGATCCAGCTCCTAGATAAACTCTGAGCATATCTTCATTATTCAACTCAGTGCATGCACTTTTCTGAGTTAAGAACATACATACCAATGAGTGGACAAATGGTCTTTCCTGTTATACAGCATGTCACACAGGAAGCTGAGGTTGGGTGCCTCGTAAATGATAGATAGGTCTTGTGATGAGTGTGATACTAGAAGAGTATATGTACTAGACTCAGGTGGGGGGAGTGGCTTGTGTTCTATACTATCTCTATCCAGATTTGGTGAGAAACTTGAACTAATCTCCTCTGTTTCCTTTACTAATTTCTATCTACCCAGAGTAAGTAAGAATGATAGAAATGATAATCACATACTTCAACTGTGAGGATCAGAGGAAGAAATGTATAGGAAATAGTGTTGAAAAATGTAGATCCCCACCTAAAGACAATGCTCATCATTACCTATTAAAATATTTGTGTCAAAATCCTCCAATGGACCAGGCTTGTGAAAAATAGGAATTCAAAGTCTTACAGAGCTCATGGTTAAATCGGTGAGTCCTCAAAATAAGGCAAAGGCAGAGGTGATGTCTAAGGCCTAGTGAATGCTCAGATTCCTCACAGTGAGGGAAGTGTCCGGCAGGAGGAAGGCAGGGGAGCTGTAGTAAGAAGCATGTGAATCTTGAAGGAAGGGAGGCCAAGCCTCGCTGTGACAGTGCCTGCAGAAAGGGGAAGCCCCTGTGGATGAAAAAGTCCCCTCTGAGTGAGCCAGTCCCTGGGCTAATTGGTGCATTACTCTCTGTGATGGGCCTGATGGTGCTGAGATAACGAAATGAAAAATCAAATGAGAAATGGAACCCGGGAGTCTAAAAAGTTAGTAAATTTTGACATTAGAAATATAATCAAATTTCACCAGTGCTTTTCTGTAGTGACAGCCAAATCTATTCGTGTCAGAGCGAGGGCCTATGGTATGTGGTTTTGTGTGCCTTTTCTTCCCCCTTTCTCTTTTCCTTTTGCAAAATCAGCATTAGGCTATTTGGAGGACAGGCGAGAACTATTATGTTAAATTGTGCTACCTACAACTTAAGCTTCTGTCTTTGCTAAAGCTGCCAGTTTTTATAAACAACAGAAGACAGAAAAGGTTTACTAAGAATAATGTTGAAGCCCAAAAGAATCCTACAGCCTATAAATCTTAATAGAGGTTCTGAGATTCCAGCAGGCTCGATGTGTCTCTTTTACCCCAGCTCACTCCATCTTGGCTCCCCCGTGATGACTCCAATTTTCTCGAAACGCAGGCACGGTGCCTTGAATTTACCTGTGGCACTATTTGCCTGCAAACAGGAATACATGCATATAACCTATGCAAATCAATAAAAACACGTCAAGACCCCTTAGATCGCACCACTCTCCTAAAATGCAATTTATCTTGCTGCAAATGAGAGTAAGGGACTAGGTAACAAATAGCATCTGATCATTTAACTAGCACCTGTTGTCAATGCCTTTGAAAACTGCATTTTTCATTTGACATACAGTAAATTGCATTTTCATATCTATCGAATGGAAAAGGGAGTTGGGTGTACATATGCAGCCTTTATGAATTTTATGAACAATGGATATTTTTTGAGCTGTATGTTTAAAGGGGTCACGTCAAACATGCAAATCTATTTGTTTCTTCTGCGTTGGTTGTGAACACACTACTTTTCTTATAGCTGGGTATTAAAGTACAGCAAGGCTGAAAGTATAATTATAACATTCAAGTTAGGTGAAGGACAATTACTATAATTTTTGTATAAAATTGAATATAACTTAAATGTGTAAACGTGAGATATTAGTTTTGAAAAAAAGTTTCTCAGGGGAAAACGGCTTTTTATAAATTACATTTTTTTTTTCAGTCGGTTCCTTTGTTGGCTTAAATTATGAGCTGTAGGGTTTTTTTTCTTAACGCAATATTTTGTTTGCAGATGGGTGGCTGTTGCACAAATTCAACAACACTTAGGCTTATCAGCAACAATGGTTTTCACATTAGTGAGCATGGTTTGGCAATATTATTTGACATCTGGAACAAGCTATATTATACCAGACATATCAAGTATAACTGAATGGATCATTTAACTGGCATTTGTTTCAAAAACTCCCACTCTTCAGCTTTTGCCGGGCTGTCATCGCATGCCGGCAGCGAGTCCCACGTTTCCCCAGCTTCCCAGCCGCTGGCAGTCTCACGCTCGCTGCCCGCCTTAAATTGAACATTTTGTAACGGTGGCAACAAGGCCGTGTTCTTGCTTCTCAGTTTTGGAGGAAGTAGTCGCACTAGGAAGCGACAGAGCTCAGAAGCGCTGTGAGCATTTTCACGGGAAACAGGACCATCCCCTAAGTCGATGGGCTTTTGTCTCATTTCCGGTTTTAGATTGTGCCCCCCCCCCCCAATCTACGTTTTGGGAGTGGCTGTGTCGCGAAGAGCTCTGCTCTGTTGGATTTCATGTAACCTTGATAGAGAGGAGAAAGAAAACAGAAAAAGCGGGGTGCGGGGGGAGCACATCCATAAATACATTCCGTGACATCATAAATGAAAGAGCCACATGGGGGCAGAGAGAGAAGATGCTGAGAGTAAGACGAAATGGTAACAGCAGAATTTTTATGCGTTAAGTCTCTCTTCATCTGTCTGGCTAATGTCCCCCAGCAGTTTGTGTATACGGTCGCAGTGTCGGGGACCAGCCCCGCAGTTTCCCATCACCGCGGGTCCTGATTTACTTTACTGCACCTTAGGGTCCCAAAGCTGGGGTTGCCGTGGACCTCTATGGGGGAAACTGCTCTGGAAATGCTCGGCGTACTTTCCAAATGAGAGCTCATGCATTTACTTCTTGCAGGAATTCTATGCTTTTCCTGTTTGTTTATTGTTTTTGTTTATCTATTTTGGTTGGAAGCTTTTCTGCTTTAACTCAGGACAGTGCAAACTGACCCTACTTGGCTTACTGAGTCCATTCATACCAACCTTTCAAAATAATTAGAGGAAAAGAGCTTAAAAAGTAAAGTGACTAATGAGCTAGTCTGAAAGGGCAAAAGTCAGATAATGAGGAAAGTCAGAGGCCTCACCTTGTTTTCATTGCATTTGGCAAAATTGTTTTTGTTGATACAAACAACTTGGAAGTTGAGTCTCAGGGCTAAAAAGGGCTTTATTATCTCCACTAATACCACTGAAAGGGGCCGGCAAAGGTGATTATAATACTGGAAAGAAAAAAGCAGCCCTAGCCACCTCTACATTCCTGCTTACTTTGGATGAATTCAGAATGACAAAATAATGAAAGCAGTGCACTAAGTGTGGGGTAAAAGCAGAAACAAAAGCAACAAACCCCAAGTAGAACACGTGCATCAAAAAAGAATAAAATACTCAGCAATAAACTTAACCAAGGAAATGGTAGATTTGTATGATAAAACTACAAAACATTACAAGAAATCAAAATAGAGATAAATGAAAAGGCATACTGCACACACGAATTGGAAGACTACATATTGCTTAAAAAATCAGTGCAAAAAAAAAAAAAAAATCAGTGCTATCCAAGCAGTCTCCAGGTTGAATATAATCCTTGTCAAAATCCCAATGGCTTATTTTTTGTGGAACTAAGGAAAATCCTAGAGTTCACATGGAATTTCAAGTAAGCATTAAATAACTAAAGCAATCTTGAAAGAGAAAAACAAAGTTGGAGGCCTCATACTTTCTGATTTCAAAACATATCCCAAAGCATTAAATAGTAATCAAGACGATATACTGGTATAAAGGCCAGTGGAGCAGAATGGAGAAAGAGAACTAGAAACAGAACTAGAAATAGAACTTTGTGTGTATTATCATGTGGTTTTAAGTAAGAGTACCAGGACTGCACTGCGGGGCAGGGCTGTCTGTTTAGTAAGCAGTGTTGGTTATATATTCACACTCAAAAAAAAAAAAAAATAGATCCTTATCTTACATCATACATAAAAATTAATTCAAAGTGGATTAAAAATCTTAGATTAAGACTTAAAACTACCCAAGAAAACACAGAAGGAAAGCTTTAGTGTGGTGGACTTGGTAGTGATTTCTTGGCTATGGTGCCAAAAGCACATGCGCTAAAAGCAGAATAGACCAATGGGTCTGCACTGAACCTAGACCCTTCTGTCGGTCAAAGGAAGCAATCAGTAGAGTGAAAGGGAACTTAAGGCATGGAAGAAAATGTTTGCGAATCACACAAACACTATGTATATACAAGTTAACAAAGAAAGACTTTTTAAAACTGGACAAAAAGCTTGAACAGGCAGTTCTCCATATAAGCTACATGGCTGGCTAGTGGCCATACGAAAATATGTTCAACAAGGCTGATCATAAGGCAGATGAAAACCAAAGCCACGAGACACCACCTCTCTCTCACTAGGGTGGCCATTAGATGACCACTATTAAAAGAACAGAAAATAAACTAGTGTTGGTGAAGATGTGGAGGAAGTGAAATCTTTGCGCACAACTAAGGAGCATTTAAAATGGTGCAGCTATTGTGGAAAATAGTATGGACAGATGTTCCTCCAAATAATTTCAAGTAGAACTATCATATGATCCAGCAATCCCATTTCTAGGTATATTTCCAGAAGAATTCAAAGCAAGATCTTGAGGAGGTATTCATCCACTTATGTTCTTTGCAGTGTTGTTTACAATAGTCAGTGGATGGAAGCAACTTTAATATCTACTGGCCAATGAATGGATAAGGAAAATGTGATGTCTACATATGGTAAATGCTATGCAGCCTTAAAGAAGGAAATCTTATCAGATGCTGCATGGGTCAGCTTTATGAGAATTATGCTAAATGGTGTAAGTTAGTCACAGAAGGACAGGTACTGTGTGACTCCACTCAGCAACTAAAATAATCAAACGCACAGAAACACAAGGTAAAATAGAATTTCCCAAAAGCTGGCAGGAACAGGAAAAGGATGGGGGAGGCAGTGGGGAATGGATGTAGAGTTTCAGTTTTGCAAGAGAAAAAGTCACTAGCAATCCCTAGCACAACAGAGTGAATGTATACTAATAAACTCTATTCCTGCCAGATTAAGACAGTTTAACATCATTTTTCAAACCATAACAACAACAACAACAACAACAACAAGCCAATGGAGACTTTGGTCCCTGCAGAGTAATTGTTAACCCCCTGTGGATCTTGGCATCTAGTCATGAAGCTTCATTTTAGCTTATTTGTGATAGAAATGATTGTGGGGAGTGCATGGACAGGGAAGCTTCCTGGTGGAGGTGGGCTTTGGGGCTCAGTACACCCATCCCACGTGGTCAGCCTTCTTCACTCGTTTCCTCCATGATACACAGCTGAATTAGTGTGTGGGTTTTCTGTGGTGTGGGAAAGTGAATGCCCATTGTTTTACTGGCTGAATTGGCACCTTTCTACTCAAACTGTGGACTCCTCCTTCCTCTGCTGGGATTGCTGGTGCGATCCTGTGTTGGGCATCCAGGCCTGATACTGGTGTCCTGCTTTTTTGTGGTGTTTTTTTGTTTTTTTGGGTGTGTGTGTGGGGGGGGTACTGAGGATTGGACCCAAAGCCTTTGCACTGTGCTACATCCCCAACCACTTTTATAAGCTTTGCATTCTGAAACAGATCTCACTAAGTCACTGAGTTACCCAGTCTGGTGTCAAATTTACAGCCTCTCACCTCAGCCTCTCAGAATGTTGAGATTCTAGGTGTACAGTACCACGACCAACTTCTCTATGCTGGTCAGCCGCCTATTTACTGGCCAACTAGGCTGCTGAATCTTTAGGTTGAGCCAATAGCATTGCAGGGTTACGCACTGTGGTTGTCACCTTCTAGTACCTCTGCAGGTACCATGTCTGATCATGCGGTTGTTATTCCCTGGAGAGGAAAAGCAAAGCAGCGTGGAACAATGACCCATGGATCTCTTCTGCTTGAGTCACATCTGGCTCACACACCTTCTTTTTGGGAAGGAAAGACAGCTCATTGTCCCTTTTGATCCCTCCTTGCCCTTGGCTCTGCTTAGTTTTCTATCTCTGGAGTTGTCCCTGGAGTGCTCCCTTGTTATCTGGCTTCCTACTGGGTTTGACTGTGAGAGGTCATGACAAAAGAGTGGAAGGTAAGAGAAGGGACAAGCCTGGGTGTTTGTCCTCTCCTTACTCTGCCTCTGTTAGCTTCTCTGTCATGGCCTGAATCTCTCCTGTGGATCTAACTCCTACATGTGACACGTGACCCACCGGGACTTTTGCTTTAGTCGATGACCCTCCTCTGCTATCTCTGCAGCCTGAGAGTGGCAGTGGTGACTTGCTCTCACGTCTCCCTTGCTGTGTGTCCTGGCTGGATATCCAAGTCCCTGCATTCAATTTCCTCTCTTGTGAATATTTGAGGCAGTTCCTGTTTATGCTGTTTGTCTCTCACTGATACAATTCTTCAGGCCTTCAGAAAGTCTGAAACTATTGTGTTGGAAAAACCCTTTTACTGCAGGAAAGCAAGATTGGAAACTGACAGCAATGATTTTGGTACTGCTTTCCTATTTCAGGGTGAGTTACAGGCACCCTCTATTCACTGGGTCTGTAGGTAAGGTGCAAGGGATTCATGACAATTGGAGAGTAAACTGGTTTGTGTTTTTTGAGTGCTGCTTTACTTGTGGTCACATATAAACTGTAAAATGGGATGGAAATAAATGCCAGAGACTCAGACTTTATTTTAGATGATGAATATGATAAACCTGGTGTGTTCATATTATAGGAACACCTGTAATCATAACTCAGCATTGCTACTCTATCCAGTTTAATAAGGTCATATTTATTATATGACCACCTTGACAGCCTGGCATCAGGCCAGACATAAACTAGAAAGAGAGCCCAGTGTGGACTGAAAAGAAGTCTTTGGGAGTAAAAAGATTAAAAACTCATCTACAGACTACGTTTATATCAGTCAGTAGCTATTTTTGCATCCTGTTTGTGATTTTAAAAAGTACGGTAGGTCACTATGAAAATTATAAAGGAGGGAACCTTTTATTTTAGGCGTCTTATATTCCCTTTGGGAATATGTTGGAGTTGCTCCAGCAAGTAGAAAAGTCTCCTGTTAACTTCAAGACCTGGACCTTCTCATCCCAACTCAGGGTCCCAATGTTGGTGTTATTTGCACCCTGACCTCTTTTTAGTTATTAAGCTGCCAAGAGTTACTGGGTGGGTGGGCAGCTTGTGTTTGACTCTTACTCATGTAATACCATCCATTTTCCCAGGAGGTAGACTTTGGACTGGGAGAACGTGAAGTGGTATAAAAAAACATCGAATCAAGCGGCATATTCACAACATAGGTTCATCAGATTCAGGATGTCCTGGGCTCTGTAGCTAAGATTGCCCAGTTCCTACCCTCCAGAGGTTAAGACCCCTGGTTCCTTTTCACGCACTGAAGGCCTTAGAGAGTGAAGAAGGAGTGTCTAAATGGTCTTGTAAGCTGAAAGAGGAGAGGAATTTACTTGGTCAGAGCTTGGATAGGAGTGTCTTGGCCAGAGGGACCAGTGCTTTGTGAAAGTTTGGAGAAACAAGAGAACATGCTATCTTACGGGAAATGACACAGAAGCACGTTAAAGTTTGGTCTTTCTAGAAGTGAAATAACAGTATTTTTGCTTATTTTTTTTAACTTTCCCTGGAAGAGGATCATTTTGGTAGCGGTTGTTGTTCAACATGATTGAATATGATTGGGTATTATTACTTGCTGATGGGACTTAATTTTCTCATGTTTAAATGTGATCTATTATCTTGTGTCTAGAACATATTAAAATGACTTCAAAATGAGAAGCAAAGGAACTCTAGTTATTTCAGCACAAACATACTTGTTTATTGAGCTGAGTGAGGGGTGCTGGGATATTTCAACACTGCAGTTATGTGGATGCTCAAATTTCAGGGTTACAGGATGAGGTCAGCCCTTTTGTGATGACTGGGTTCCTCAGACCACAGAGGTAACTCAGCACTTACTAGCATTTTTTTTCTTTCCTCCTCACTCTCTCTCTCTTTTTTTCTTTCTTCTTTCCCTCCAACTCAAAATTCATCAACTTGCATTACCCCTGATAAAACTCATTTATAATGCTGACCAAATTTTCTGGCTTCAGCCAGCTGTTCAGTTTTTTTCCCTTTCTGGAAGGCCCCAAACTCTTCTCACTACTTGTTCTGAAGATAAATTAGCGACTTCTAAATAATGCAGTGAACCCTAATTCTCTTTGATTAGTAGCGAGTTAGATGATAGCGACCCATTGAAATTGGCCATCAGCATAAATAATGAGTGAATGAACTGATAAAATGCAAAGTCACCGGCCGTCATAAATCAAATGAAATCCACTTTCTCTGGAAGTCACTGAAATTAGAAGTCCATGCTCCTATTAATTATTTTGCCTTCTGAAGACGACAGTGTTATAAATCAGCCTTGAAAGGCCCTTCACTTAGAAAGCTGAAGGAGTACGGCTGCCTGCAAATTGCTTTGTGTATGCACCTAATTGTTTCTTAAGTAATCCACCTTTGTAGCATGGCTTCAGGAAGCGGAGAAGGGGCCCCCTGGATGAGGTCCCTGAATGTGACTCCGTGAGGCGCCTGAGAAGGTAGCCCCTCATTCCTTATCTCATACCTCAGACCCCAGCAGGCAGGGCTGGGTGTGTGGGAGTGGTTTTCTCTGGCAGGGTTTGGTGGTGGAATCTTGGCTATAGCATCATCTTGTCTCTCAACTGCTGACCAGGGCTGAGAAGCCGAACTCCTTGATTGGCACTGAAAACCAAGATCTTAAAAACTAGAGAAAAACTCAGGGTTGAAAAGTTTGGTGTCTCAAGTTCATTTTTGAGTTTTTGTAATCTGCATATATTAGTGTGAAATGATACACAATTTTTTTTTCCAAAAGTAGGTGGGAAATTATATTCATTTAGGAGCCTATTTTGCAACAGACATTTAAAAAAACAACTTTTTGCACAATAGAGGTTAATTGTGTGATAGGAAGTGCTGTAAACTAGTTTCACTTAGGACAACTACCTGTCATGTTTGATATTTGAAAGTTGAGACAGCCAATCCAAAAACAAACAAACAAACAAACAAAAAAACCCCAAAAAACCCTCCTGTTCTCATGCTCAGAAGGGGTCTCCAAACTTTGGTTCTGCTTTGAGATTTGACCCTGGATTATTAGTCAGTTTGGACAGAATTGTCAAGGAAATTCTTTGTTTCCCATTGAGTATGGGAGCCTTTTGTTGGCCTCCACAGGGAAATGAATGAACAGGTTTGTGGAGATGAAGACACACACCGATAGGAGTAGTTTGTGGGATCTACTTCTAAGGTTAGGTGTGAGGTCGCTGTAGCTATCGCATGGGCCCTGTAGAGACGTGTGGAGGAGAGAGGGTTTTTAAGGAAAAAGCATCCTTACTGTCCTCCTTTTCTAACCTTCTTACCATCTGCTGCATGCCTGCTCAATTCCCCTGGTGGCCAGTATAGAGAACGTGAATCCTGGCCTTGGAAAATGCAAATTACCTCCCAGGATGTGGGAAGCACAATCCTTACTCCTCTGTGTTGTGACAGTTGAGGTGTCCTGGCCTGTTGAGTCATCCACTAAAGATAGAGTGTGTGTGGAGGGCAGGACCATCTGTCAAGTGAATGGTGAAAATCCCTACAGGTGTGTGTGTGCTGTGGGGTTGCGACCAGTTACAGCTTAGATCTGTATAGCCCATGCTGAAAAACTAAACTTAATGATGTATCATTGAGCATTATGTCGTGAAATAGAAAGGAGCAATTATTCCCTAGGATATTGAATCCTGGGTGTAAAGATGTTCTGGGTCATGTCCTTGAAATAAGCCAAATCTGTAATTTTGCAGCAACGCCATGGCCCATTCACTGGTATAATTAATGTGACCTCACCCCTATGCTTTTAGCTCTTCGGAGCATCTACATTGGGATGATCAGTCTATACTATAATACTGAGTTTTGTGTTCATTTTTCCAGTTCCACAGAGGTGGGGTATATTGAAATAATCAAGGCTTTGGAAACAGATTTTACACTTGTTCCCTAGCATGTGACCTTGGATAAATTAATTTCTCTGGGCCTCTGTTTCTTTATCCATAAATTTAAATCATTGTACATCCCTTGCAGATTTGTGCTGAAGATGAAATAAAATAATATGTAAAGGACTGAGCAGTTTGCTGATATGTAAGTAGGGAATCAACATTCGTTCTCTAGACTATGCCAGGAGCCTGGTGGCGGTGGTGGGGAGCAGATGCCTTGAGTGATTCTGAACCCAACTTCAAGTTGATACAAACAGTTTAGACAGCATCAGTGCACTGTAACAAAGGGGGAGGAAAAAACACCTTGATGCCCTCTGGTGTGGAAAAAATGATGTCCTCTGTGAGGAAAGACCCTCTCCCCAAAGGCTGGTGGAATACACCATAAAGAGATGCAAAAAGACGTGTGCGGTGGAGAGAGAAGCTGAATTTGCTCTTTGATGGAACACAGGCTTGATTTAGCGTTTTCTAGCAAGAGGAGCAGGAGGCTGGCCAGAGGTTCAGTAGATGGCTCTGCCATGCAAATATAACCTGATGGGGAAAGTAATCTGTTGGTGTGAAAACCTTTAGCTTGTCATCTGCGAAATGGGGTCAGAAAGATTGCAGTGAAACTTAAACGAAGTCATAAATGTCAAGGAGCATTGTGAGCTGTGGAGTACGGGCATGGGTTTGTTGTTGTTGTTATGACCTGACACTAGCCAGATGGTAAAATAACCAAGAGGTGATGCCCTTCCACACCCTAAGATTCACAGGTCCTTAGAAGAACGCTCAGGGCTCCTCCTGCTCTCTTCCGTAATTGGCCCACAACTCTATTTCACTGGTCCAATGGGGACTGGCATTTTTAAGCAAGTGTACTTTTATGGAGGTGAGCGCTTCCATTTATATCTTTAATTAGAAAAAGAAAAGAGGATTTCTTTTGCTCAGAGTTTCCAGCCCAGATGATTCCAAGGATGTGGAGGAAGGATACACCCCTCCTCTTTTTCCTCCTTCTCCTCTTCCTTTATAACTTGTATTTTTGCTTTGGCCTGCTGGCTTGTTACTGGTTTTTGCTTTGTAAGCATCCAAAAAGATCGTGAACCCTATGTGTGTGTGGTATTGGGGAATGCACCCAGGGCCTTTGCACTGAGGTCTGTCTCTAGTGCTTTTTTTATTTTATTTTGAGATGGGTTCTAGCTAAATTATTAAGTGGCCTGGGCTGGGCTGAGACCTTCTGCCTCAACCTGCTAGTATTCTGGGGTTACAAGCATACACCACCACATCCAGCCTGAGCCCTTCTTGCGAGAACTATTTTGGGGGAGATTCCTCTGCCTTGTCTTTTTATTTATTGAAAGTTAAATTTCAGTTGCAGAAGCACAGTGTTCTTTACACTAACTTTAATTGCCAAGGCTCAAAGCCTGGCTACTCCTCTCCCCAGAATCTTCCACAGAGGCCATTTATTAGGAATTTGCTGCCTTTCCCTAGCTTGCTTCTGTGGCTCTATAGAATCTCCCACCACAAACATGTATGTGTGCACACTAAAGAACTCACTTTCTCTTCTCCCTTCTGTGGCTTGCTGTTTTCCCTCTGTGGTGTCTCTTAGATTCCTTTGTGTGTCAACACATGTAGCTGTCCTTCCACCTTTTCATTTCTGTGCAGTGTTCTATAGTATGGATTTACCAAAGCCTGTTTGGTCCTGAGCTTTCTGATGAGGATTTTAGTTGTTAGCATTTTCCTTTCATATTATTAATGGTTGACCTTGGTATGTGCCTTTTGTGCATGTGAATGAATCTCTCTCCAGAGTGTATTCTAAGAAGAAGAACATTTTGAGACGTGTATGCTAAGTAGAACTGCACAATCCTAAGGTATGCACATGATAGATAATAATGAACACTGTAAGTTTGTCCTCCATAGTGATTTTATCAGTAGTCCCTTTTCTAAAGATTTGTGGAAAGTGGCTGTTGGACACTTTTTCTTGCATATGTTGGATATTAGCACACTTTCCAGAGTGTTGCCCTTTGCTGGGTATGACATGGTATATCTCGCTGTCATTTTTAATTCACATTTTCCTGTCATGTTTAGAAAACATATATTTATTGTCAGTCTTTATAAATTTGTTGTTGTGATTTTCTCATGCACATCCTTTACCCATTTTTTTCTCATTGGTTTGTGAAACTGTTATTTATTGGTGTCTTTGTACCTTCAGAGTGCATTCACTTTCATATGTTGTATATATTGCAAGCATTTTCTTATGATCTGTCTTTCAACTTTACAATGCCTTTTGTTACATATAGGTTTTTAAATTTGCGGGTTAATGTGCTTTTTCCTTTATGCTATTTATATCTTGTTAAAGATCGCTGTGATCCTTGGCAATAAACACGTGATATGATAAAAAAGTATAGTGAATGTTTAAGTTAAAAATTACTACAGTAAAAGATGTATTTCCATTAAACATCCATAAAATACTCCCCTTGCTTTGAACACATTTATCCCATTTTTCTTACCACTTTCTGAAGCAGTTCTGGAGAGTCTTTCTTGAATGTCTTCAGTTACACTGTTATGGCTGCCTTGATGTCCTAAATTGATTCAAAATGTTTACCTTTTATGATTATTTTGATTTTGAGGAAGGCCCAGACGTTGCACAACGCCAGAGCCAGTGAATAAAGTGGATGAAGACACTCCATAATATTTTTATTCCTCTGCCTTTCTGTTGGATGACTTGACTTCAGCATTGCCTGTATTGTTATCACCCCACATAACGACTCATGAAAGAAGACTTCCAGAACTGCTTCAGAAAGTGACAAGAACAAAGGGATAGGTGTGTTCAAAGCAAAGAGAAGTATGAAGAGGAGATAAATGGCACTGTGTCATTTACTACAATAAATGTTAAAAAATTTAAAAGTTCACTACACATTTCAGTCATTCCTTGTGTTTCCTTGTTTCTTATAAGACTTGGATGCTCTAATTTTACCTTTTGATTCTTGACCCATTTATTTTTCCCTCTTTGGTGAATGATTTTATACATATGTTAAGACCAAAATTAATATACGTATTTCATAAATGGCTAATCAACTGATCCAACACTATTTGATTTAGATCATTTTGAAATTTTGAAAAGATGTTTCTAATATGTATGACGTTTCTAAGTCTACAGAAAACTGGACTGTCTTCTGTTTTATGATCTACTTGTCTATTGTTATCAGAAGTGTTAAGGTAGTGTCTCAGCTGGCTGCACATCGCTTCATGAAGTTCAAAAGAGAGTGCTGGAGGTCACCTTGGGCAGCTACATTTCATATCACCAGTTTCAACTGAACTGAATAGTCTAGAGCCCAAGTTTCTGAGTTCTTAGAGAGCAGAGTCATGTTGACATTTGTTATTCTCATCTCAAAGTCCCCTGTTGCTTTATGGTCCATTTTCTCACCATCATGGGACACTTGTCATGGGTTTGAATTGGAGTATAAGGGCCACCCTGATAGGAGGATGGGATGGGTGTTCATCAGAATATACAGGCTCTGATTCTCATTTGACCATCAGTTTGATGACCACAGGCAAACCACCCTCCCTGTTACATGCTGGGAAGAACCGGATTGAGTAGCCTGGGATCCTGACTTGAGCCTGCCTCCTATTGACTGTGGGGTTTGGGGCAGTAGTTTTACTTCTTTATCTCATCTCTTTATAGGGATGTTGTCATCTACCTCTCAGAACTCAAATAGCATATAAGGTAGCATTTTATTAACTACAAAGTACAACAAAAAGTAGAACTATGTACTAGTATGTACAGGCTTTGTTTTTATTTTGGTCCAAAGAAGATAATAAATCTTTGTCTCACCTGCCTTGAAGAGCTGTTTCCAGCATCAGATGGGATGTGCTTTGATAAAATTGAAATGCCATACGAATTATTTATGGGTGATGAATGCCAACAGGTAGACTGGATTTGGGAAATATTAACTAAGCCCACAGGGTTACTGCAGTGAAAGAGGGCATTATAAATAAGGCATCTTTAAGGGAGACTTTTTGGAGGAAGATTTATAGGGGTCCTTAAGTCTTTAACCATTTGAGTTTTAAAAAAAAGCTTTAGAGTTAGTCCTTTGGGAGGGATCAGATGGTCCTTCAAGCATGCAGAAGTGGAGACTAAGTGCTATGTGGAGTTTTTGTGCTGAGAGAATCAAGGTGTAGAATGAGACTGGCTGCAAGGTGATCTGTGTTGTCAGTGGCTATGTCCAGTTGTTTTTAATTAAAAAGTGAAACTTTGATCTTTATTTGTTTATGAATCGTGAAATGCTTCTCATTCTTTGCTGCCTTTCCCTTCTTTCATATGGAACATAAATCTAGCAACAGTCAGAACACAAGATGCTCACAGTTTGGGGCTTGACTAAATGAGGTCCCCAAAGGCACAAATGTTAAAAGCTTGGTTTCCAGGGAGACACTGTTGGGAAGTGGTGGACCCTTTAAGAGGAGGAGCGTAGTGGGAGGTCTGTAAATCACTGGGGACTTCCATTTGGAGGAGGGGACTGTGAGACCCCAGTCCCTCCTTTCTCTCTTTTTCTCCTTGATCATGACGTGAATGGTTTTATTTTACCACACATGAAATGATATGTTGATTCTCCACATCTCAAAAGTAACTTGGCCATGTAGTCATGGGGTACTAAAACCTCCAAAACGCTTAGCCTGGAAAAACCTTGCCTGTTTATAAATTGATTACCTGAGGCATTTGTTATAGTAACATGAAACTAATGTGTTAGGTTATTAAGTATTAACAATGGAAAACTAGAAAAAGGAAAAAAGATGGCTTCTTAGGCTCGTGATTATGTTGGCAGTAGTCTTTTTCCCTTTAGGAGGATGGAGATGCTAGTTGTGGTAGAGTGTGACTTTGGTGGTCCTAAGTGAATCATACTTGTTGGTTTTTAAATCTCTCTGTAGTCCATTATGCGCTAACTCTGTCCTTGCACGGTGGGACATGAACAGTTATAAAATAACAAGACTCTGTGTTTGTATAGTACAGCTGTCTTAGTGCAATATTTGGTCTTAGAATCCACTTTTCAGGTAACGAACCTATAACTAGCCATGTAGAAAGACATCACAGCCCCTAGTGATACCTCCTCACTCAGAATCTCTAAATTGTGATTGATGCTATTTTGAATATTCCAGTCCCTGCTACCATCTAGCAGCAAACGCATGAAGGACTTTCAGTAGGACTTGTAGAAGAACCACCCAACCTAACCCGTTAGCTCACAGAATTATAGGCACATGAGATAGTGATTGTTTGAATTCACTGCACTTGTTATTATAGCACTATGCAACCAAAGGACTGAGTTGAGACACACATGCACACATGTGTGTACACACGTGCACGTACACCCATGCAGAACTCAGATTAATGCATGAGGATTGTTGTTTTTCTTTTTTGTAGCACTTGGATTCAGACTGTATCAGGAGCCTCTTAACTGTTACTTATTGCCCTGGTTCAGTTCAGATGAGGCATTGTTTAGGTGTGTCTATTTCATTAAGGAACAGGTAGTAAAAGAGCAAAGAAGTATTTGTTCCTCTCCAGTTAGGCCAATACCCTTCACATCCGGTCCCCTAGGCCCATAAGCACCCATGGGAGAAGGTGGCCAGGTAATGACGTTTGCTTCAGCAGCTCGTGTGCAGAGAGAGACCTGGGAGAACATATCAATCCATCACTTGAAGCCATTAGGCAGCGTGTTGGTCAGTACAGAAAACTCTCTTCTCATTAATTCAAGGGAGATTTACTTGTGTCACCCTCATTAGTATTTATGGGATTTATCCACATCAATCGCGACTGCATTAACAGGGAAATAACTAAACCTCCCAGGGTTTGTTGGCGCTAATAAAATGAGCTGGAAGTTCCAGAAATCGCCTTGATCAGAAGTATTCCAAACCAAGGCCTGTAATTGATCCTTTTCAAAGGACCCTCAGGATGTTTTCCTGTTTGCTTCCTTTCCAGGGACATTTGTATATTAGCATGATATCTACCCCTTCTGTGCAGATGTCGGGGAATCTGTTTCTTACCATGTAATGTGGGGTAACTCAATGGAGTGTTGAAAATCCCATTGTCAAGACAGAGGAGCTAAGTCAAAAAAGGGTTAACTTTCATATAATTCTTTTTGTTTGGTCCTAGCTTAAGAAAAACCTAACCCCGCATGTAAATATATTTTTTATGTATTCTGAACATAAAGTTAGCTCTGTCCTACCATATTGATTTATTAGATTCTCTGACATTTTAGTTGTGGTCGTTATGTTATATTTATGAGACGAATGTTGGATTCCCTCATTATGTTATCCTCATTTATTTTACATACTTTTATGGCTGGCTGTGCATCGCTTTACAGTTAAAGCTTTATTGCAGCTGTTAGCATGGGGGGAGGGGAAGGCAAGTAGTTATTGATCGGAATTTACATGTTTACTGTCGTAATCATGATTTATTTAATCTGTTTGCACATATAAATATAAGCCCACTCTCTGAAATAAAAAAATATACACCATATCTATATTTTAGATGGTGGAGCATTCACCACCACCCTGAAACCCATTGGGGTAATGAATTTGAGCGTGAGCTGGTGTTTTTTAGATTAGCACATTCTATATAGCCTGGTGGTGAAGACTGTGGACTCTCGAGTCCTGGTGTCAGATTCACATCTCAGCTGTGGTACTTATTGCCATGTGGTCAAGATGTTTATCTCGCTGTGCTTCAGCTCCTGCACCTGTAAAATGAGGATGATATTAGCTGTTACTCTACATGGCTCTTGTGAAAATAAAAACAACTGGTAAAATTCTTTGTGCAAGGTGCAGACATATCACTTATTAGATGGCATTTGCTGAAACTCCAGTAGGTCCATGGTGAACCAGGTAGGGGAGGGAAGGTGTAATTACTTTCAGAGAGGACCCTTGGCTTTAGTTTGGCATATTAACCAGCTTTCCTGTTGCTGGACACAATACCTGACACCCACAATCTAAAAGTGGGGAGGTTCAAGTTACCTCATGTTTTACAGGGATTCAGTCCATGGCTCCAATGAAGAAACATCACACTGAAAGAACCTGGCAGAGCAAAGTTGCTTAGTTCATAGCAGCTGGGAAGCAGAGCAGGGGAAAAATGAGTAGAGCGAGAGACCAGACAAAGACCTGCAGGCCATGCCTCCATGACCCACCCGGTCACACTCAGAACTATGTTCTAGGAATTTGCTAAGTATTTCTTAATCACACATCATGATGAATGATCCTTTGGTTCTGCAGGACAAGAGCATCTACAAGGCTCTGAGGTATGCTCTAGCCAAGAAATAGAAGGATTCATTGAGGTCTAAAGGTTAATTCTGAAAGTTGACTCTTCTCATATTCTATTTTTTTTAAGTGTTTTCAAGTCCATCATTAGGTAGCATCTAAGGATTAGTTTCACTTAGTTTCAGTCTTCCTATCTGTGATTTGGGTTTGATATTTTCCATCTGCAATGTAATATGCTAATGACGTAGGCAGTGGATTAAAAGCAAAAGACATTTTGTAGCCCTAAGTCTCCTCCTGAACAGCCTATGACTTTAACAAAAGACTTGACTCAACAGGACAAAGTCTCCACCTACTTTTAAGGTTCTGTCTAAAGGGCTGAGGTACTGTTTGTGCTGTTATTTTAGATGTTCTGAAGCATTACAATAAATGATAGGGAACCACTAACAATAGGTGAATAATAGACGTGCAAGTCTCTGAAGGAAGCAGGATGCTGAGCATAAATACAAGACCAGTGCAGATTCTGTTTTGTGACTTCTGATGGTCTGGATGCGAATCCTATCCCTTCTCAAGGGGTGGAGACCTAGAGAAACCCCAAACTCCTTGATTCGTTGTCCAAGGGATTTTTCCTACCTACTCAGTCAAAGAGCTACTATTTAGCCGTATCCTTAGGAAAAATAATCTCTGCCCTTACAATTGCCTCATTATTTGTCTACGGTATAAAGCTGTGTATTTTATCTTCATTGTTTAATGCAAACCACAAATTCTGCATTCGTACCAGCAAGTCAGCATTTGCATTTTCATACTTTACAGTTTGGCAGTGATTCATCAAAATAATTTGCTTTTATCATCTCGCTTCAGATTTTCAAAGAATAATCTATCTAGCAAAACAGTTCTATCCTTTCTATATGTTCATCTTTTTGTTTTGAGGCTCTTTAGCAGAACTAATGATTTTTAATCAAATTTCTAGGCCACTCATCATAATTAGGTTTAGAATTATGAATTATGTACAGCTCACCATTATATCACACTTCTCTATGATAGGTGAGTGAATTAGAGATCATCACAGAACTTCCAGAGCCTTTCAGGATGATTTATGACATTTGAAAAAAAGCCTCCACTCTTTCTCCATTGCTTAATGCATTACTAAGAAAATATGCCTTCTTTTTCCCTCTCCCTGAAAATGCTGTTGTTTGTTATTTTTTCTCCCCAAATGTGAAAATTTTA
The DNA here is from genome assembly GCA_004027295.1 of Dolichotis patagonum. NCBI lineage: Eukaryota > Metazoa > Chordata > Mammalia > Rodentia > Caviidae > Dolichotis > Dolichotis patagonum. Next base: position 19,178 of record PVJX010014444.1, on the reverse strand, counting down.
CATAGCTAAGATGAAAAGAAAATAATCAAGAACAATCTCAAAAATATTACATTAAGTGAATTAAATTCTGCACAAAAGAGTACTTACAATATGAGTCTATGTATGGGACCTAGTAACATCAATCCAGAGTGACAGAAATCATAATAATAGTCTCTCCCTGGGAGAGCATAAGGTAACCATGGAATGGTAGAAATTAGAAATATTCTAGAGCTTGACTGAGCTGGTTTCACTTGTGTGCACCTTTGTCAAAACTTATCAAATAGTTCACTTAAAACCCATGCATTTTGCTATGCAAATATAGCTCCAAAAATGCATGAAAAGGTGAATCATGACTCACCTGTTCTTTACCTGTCATTTAGATGCACCTTAATGGTGGTTAAGAGCTATGGAAAGATTGAGGGCCTGTGATTTTTTCATTATACTCCTTTAGCCAGAATTTAAAGAAAAAGCTATTCTATTGCGATCCTGGTCCTCTAGGTCACTGGAAGTTTGGCTAAAGCTTGTTTGTCAGCTCTATTAGCTGGGGATATTCAGTGGGTACCTGCTGTGTAGGTTAGCTTTTATGGACGTCATTACTCATTCTAAAAATGTTCCCTTTTCCTGCTATTTGACTTCTATGGAGGAATAATTTCTTGGCTAATTTTTTTTTTAGTTCGTACTTCTGAAACACAAATTCACTTTTACTAATGAATCATTATCATGTACTACCATCAAAGGTTATTCACTGAAAGCTCAAGAAAAAAGCAATGAAAACTAATTTTGATTGTTAATGGAAATGTATTTTTAGTCTTAAAGAGCTTCCCTCAGCAATAATTATAGTTATGCCTCTTGGGTGTTTTTGGACTTTTAGATTTACATCTAGTAGCTCTTTTTCATTTAGCAGTTAATCTTTTAACAGAGCTCTGCAAATTTGTTCTTTAGTGTTATGAAACGATTGATAGAGATTTTATTTCTTCTGTTCCTTGATTTGGTTTTATGCCCTTGCTTATGGCGCCTGCATGGGCCTGGGTTGTGCATCTACCATCTCAGCCAGTGTCCTACAGTGACGGGCAGTGTGGGGAGTGAGGGGCCAGCAGGGAAAAGTGAGAGATGGAGAGAACATACTTTGCTGCGTCCGGTGAGTACTGGTGGCCCAACTAGTGGCCTCTGCTCCGTGCATCCCCGTATTGTGGCCCAACTAGTAGGTCCATCAAATGTCCTAACAAGAAGTGGGCAAAGCTCATCTCAGTAGCTTAGGACTATAGATAACACACGGTTCACCTACTAGGACACTATCTTGCTGCTGCCTTTCTCTGGATTCAGACTTGGAAATAGCTACAGGTCCATAGGGAGATTGAACACAAGATGTAAAGCTTCGTAGCTGCTGAGATTGCTTGCTGGTTTCCCTGCTTCTTTGCTGGTCTCAGAGAAAGGCAGGGGCAGTGCTGAAGGTGTGAAAAGAGAGGGGGTTGAGGCAGGAAGTTTGCCCAGTTCTGCACTTGTACTAAAAACCAAGCATAGCACTTAGCCTGGCCAGTTGGATTAAAGAAAGCTCATGCCATTATCGAGGCCCTTGCTCCTGCTGAAAACTGAGCTCATCCACAGAACTAGGCAGCAGACAGGCATTTGGATACTTGCAAAGCAGGGTTGAGCATTAAGGAACAGTTAAAATTAATCCTGTGTATTGCAGTGCCCGAGGAAGTCAGCCCCCCGTGTCAATAAATCTAGATCTGTTTGGAGCGTCCATCACTAAATCTTCGTCTTGACTGTTTGCTGGTGGTGTCAAGAGCTGCCTAGGAAGATGAATTTGAGGGGAAGATGAAAAAGGAGCCATATTAAACTGGAGCTCTGATAAGTTTAGTTAAGAGGCAGGAGATGTGTCCTTGCCGTGACATTCAGTGGCTGATATTTGTTTTCCTTTAAATAATATGCTGTACATCTGTGAGAATGATGGTTTGGGGCTGGTGACATTGCATCTCCACCAAGGTTACCGCCTTCTGGACAGGCAGCCTCTCTCCTTTCTTTCTCTATCCCACACCCTGTCAATAAATATCCACTCGTCTGAGAAGCGAGACACAGATTTTACAGCTGATGCTGGAGTGTCTTCATTTCTAGAAGCAATGAGGTTCACCCGTGAAGCCACGTAGGAAAGGTGGCGGGGAGAGAGAAATTAAAGGCACCGTGGAAGCACTTTGAGTCATGAAACTGTCAAGTGAACCACGGCAGCGCCCACTGGGGAGGTACCGGCCCTTGGAGAATTTATCCTTCAAAACCTTATTTTCATAAGCAAGATGTGTATAATCCGAGGGGTGGGGGGCTCAGGACTTTGGGGTTCTGTTTCCTGAAACAATCCCCCTCTCTCACCACCTCCTTTGGTCTTACAATAATTTTCAGATCTATGCCAGGACAGCAGTCAGCAAACTTTCTTAGGAAAGGGACGACTAGCAAATAGTTTTGGCTTCGCGGCCTCTGTTGGCTCTGCTGCCACCGCCGCTCAATTCTGCCACAGCACAAATGCAGCCACCTTCCCTCCTGAACGCAACAAAATGTGAATTTCGTATAGTTTCCCAAGTCACCAGGAAGAATTCCTCCTCTGATTTTTTTCCTCTTCCTAAAGACATAAAAACCAAATATAGCTTGCAGGCTGTAGGAAAATAGCTGGTGAGCTGAATTCACCCCAAAGGCTGCAGTTACACCTCACGCCTGTGAGTCTATGCTGTGAGGCTGTTGCTTTCCTTTAGCCAACCTGAGATGGCAGTGGCTGTCCCTTTTGATAGGAAGGTGCTGACAGCCCCGAGAAATGGTCACAAGTGGGTCGTCATGTTCAACTGGAGATAAGGTGGGTATGGGGAAGTCACTGTGGGTGCTGAGGCAGGCAACCCAGGCTCCTGTGCCAGTCCTCCAAGTGGCAACTGTGTGAGCAATTTGCTCATCTAACTTCTCCGAGCCCTGTTCCCTTTTCCTTTCTACCAAATAAGGATGATTGTATCTCCCTTGCCTGTCTCACATGATGGTCTGTAAACCGGTGAGTCAATTGGGTGCTGCTGGGATACTGACCACAGACCTGTGGAGAGGGATTCAAACGTGAGGTAAGAGAGGGTCTGGAGAGGCTGTTCTGGCACAAGTGACACCACAGGACTTTATATTTCCACCATGGTGTCCCATCTGTGTGGCCCGTTATACTTTCAGGACATGTTCATGTCCTCTTGCTCTTTTGATCCTTCTAACAAACCTTCCAGAAATGTGAATCATTCTATCCTCATTAGATCCTGGGGAAACTGAGACCCAGAGAAGTTATTTTACCTGTGCCAGTCTCACACAGTTGGTGAACAGTGAAGTTAAGGCTAGAGCCTGTCCGGTTGCCATATTGCACCCCACTCCCAGCTGCAGCCTACTCTGAGCCCACACATGGATTCTTTCCCCATGCATGTTTAGATTTTTGAGGGTCAGGGCACATTTCTATGTGATGTGTGGAACTCTGTCCTTGAATATGTCAGTTTGTCTTGGGTTCCTTCCCAGGATGCATCTTAGAGCAGGTTTTGGAGCACATCAGTTTATTATTATGCATTTTCAACTTTTTGTATTCTGCTCATACCTCCATTATGCAAATATGCATATACAGAGTGTTCCTCATTTGCTCGGCCTTCGGTGGGAAGACCCAGTGAATCGCCCACTCCTGGGCTGGCTTCTCAATGTAAACGCCTCCTGTAGCTCCTCTTCGCTCACCTAATGAAGTGTGAACTCTTCAGGTTGGCACTTTAGGCCTCCGTAATCCCTAATCCGGTTCCAGCCTGTTTTCCCTTTCTTGTCATCCCTCTCCCAGAAAGTCAGGTGCCTCTTCCCTGTTCAGGCTCCCTCCTCCACCCAGCGTCTTGCTCTTTTCTAGGACTTTGGTCCACCATTTTCCCTGTGATCTTGTATATCTTCAGTTCTTCTGTTCAGAGATAATTTCCCACTCACCTGTTATAACACATGTGCGTTCCCTGCTGTGAAAGCAAACACATTCTGAATCTGTGCTCTCCCTCACACTGTTGCCCTTTCCGCTTTTCTTCTTCATTTTCTAGAAGCATCTCTCAGCATTTTTTCATTGGGGAGGGGGGCGTGAGTGATAACTAAGCTCTTATGTCCTTGGGAAGAAGAAAACTGACAGTTTCCTAAAAGCCGTGTTTTCCCACAATCTGTTTTTGTAGGGCTCTTGGGCTAAGAATGGTTTTTATCTTTTTAAAAGGGTTTAAAAAGAATAATTCTGGATGCATGAAAAATATATGAAGTTCAGAATTCAGCATCCATAAACAAAACCCTGTTGGAACTGGGCCGCACCTTTTAGTTTGGCATTGCCTGTGGCTGGGTGAGCAGCACAGCGTGGGGCGGGGAGTACTTGTGGAGAGCATAGGGTACTTTATAAAAGCAACTTTGCTGGCCCTGCCCTAAAGAATCAGTTTTGTGTCACGAATTGATATCCGTGCATATAGCAATGTAGCAGTATGTGTCATCCTTGGAAGAATTGAGGAAGTCACAGAAATCACATTCTGTAATTGAGATAAGGAACCCCATTGAAAAAATCCCTTCTTTCTCCTTAAACTTTTGTCAACCTGATCCTGGGCCTGCCCTGTCTTTCTATGTGGACATGTTCTTTGCAGGAAGCACACAGGAGAAGAGTTGTGTCCCACTGCTAAGAGTGGCGGCCTTGATGGTGCACCTGATCCTGCGTTTTCCTCCTCCTCTTTCTCTTTCCTGCTGTCTTGAGGCATGTCTAAATAATGTTCCCACATCCATGCCCCCATTGCAGGTCCTGCTTTGAGGGGATGCAAACCAAGGCACAGTCCAGCCTTCTGAGAACTTCCGCCTGGCATCTTCAGTGGTTTTCTAGGCCTCCCCAGTATAGGACCGACTGTGTCCTGATCTCCTAGGCTCCAGGTTGACTTTGGCTGCTCTTCTCTCTTATCCTGCCTTACTCCCCTTTACCCTTTGTTCTGGTCAAGTTGTGTCCCTTAAGGGCAGGGACTCTGTCTCATTCACCTTTGTTCCTCCATTATTTTGCTCCATATCCAATATATGAGGAAACTGAATTTAAACATGTATTTTAATGAATGAACTGAATGAATGAACATGAACATGATGACTGAATGAATGAACATGTTTATCTTCACATATTCATCTTTCCAGACATCCTTCTCATCATTATTGAGAGATGACTTCCTCCAGTAACTTTACAAAACACCTTCTCTTTAACACTTATGGTACTTTTTCTCTTTTATATTTACTTACAGGTTTTAATTGATAAAATATAGCTGCCCTAAGATTAGTGATCCTTTGTTCTTTCTTTGTATTCTCTCACAGATCTTATTGGCACATGAGTAATCATTCAAAGTTGGTTGAAAGATTGAGAGTGTTTCATACTTTTCCAGGCAGGCATGCTTGCTTTTTGACTTGCTCTATTCTCGCTTCCCACCTGTGTCACATGTTTTCTCTTTCCCACGAATTGATCTGTTTATTGCCCCCTGCTCCTTGGACATGCTTCATACAGTGGTTTACTTGCTTACCTGTGGAAATGATATCCATCCTTCAGGAGCAAGCTTTCATGCTATCTTTTTCATAAAACCTTTCCCAGCCCACTCCCTTAAACCACTACCATGCCATGCCATCAGTCATGCTACTCTGCTTTGTGTAGTGTGGTTTCGCTTGGCTTGTCTTCTTTCCTTCCTGGAGACAGGAAGCGTTCTTTAGGAAAGGATGGTTAGTCCCTCATTGTATGTAGTATCTTTTTCAGTGCCCCCTAATCAATAAATATCTGTTGAAATGAATTAATTTGAATAGATTAAATTATATCATCATGTCTTTGCATTCACATCATTTAACTGTTGCCCCCTGACCTATCTTTGTGTGAATTTCCTTGAATTTCATTTTAGTAATGGAAGAAATATCAAGCAGAAGGAAAGATATATATCGGGAGCCAGACGGTGTGATCTACTATGTTTGAACATGAATATTGGAACATAACTTATAAGAATGCCATTCCAATTATTTGTAAAATATTTAAATAGTATAATCCAATTTACATTCTATCATTTCCAACAGCTGTAAAATTTACTTTACACCAAAGTTAGCTCAATCACTTTAATTCAGTCTGGAAAAACAGTGCAAATGAAAGCTTAATTTGTATTTAATCTCCCCTTTTGTTTCTACATTATTGCCTTGGAATCATTCCTTTTAGTGATTGAGATTTAAACCAGAGAAAGGAAAAAAAGACTTGATGAAATATTTGAGAAGAATATAAGCCCTAATGAAAAGTTTAGAGTAAATGTTTAAAAATTTCAACTGGCTTTGTTCTTTGGGGTTTCATTCACCGCAGTGTCTTTGTTATAAACCTGAGGTATGAGATATGTGGGTTATTTTGTCAGACTCCTAGGACTGACTGTCAGGTGTTTAAAACCAGGTGATTCATTCGGAGCAGGTTACATTCATGCCCTGCGTATGAAGATTGGCAGGGAATACAAATGTGAGTAATTATTATTTAGTGTGTTGATCATGCTCATGTATTTCCAAATGGCTTTATGATCATTTTAGTTAGTTTTCCCTCTCTAAGCCTTGGCAGTCTTCCAGATAATATCACCAGCAGGGACTATGAGCAAGGAGAGGTGGCAGGATTGTCTAACCATGACTCTCCTATCCCCGTTTAGCTGCAGATCTGATATGGGGATGTGGGAGGCAGGCTCCATGGAGAGGTCAGATGGCCAAGTGATGGTTTAATTCTCTTTGTGTATCTCTCTGCCCACTGTCGGAAGGTGCAGAAGTGCTTCAGAGGTCCACATATGTCTCTTTCCTGCATTGTCATTGTCACCACATCCTTCTCACCTCCAGCAAGCCTCTTTGAAACTGGAAGGTGACACACTGAAAGATGATTCAGTGAAGGGGACATAGGCCTTGGACTTAATGCTGATCAGTATAGAGAAAGGAAGTAAAAGTGAAAAGAAAGAAGGCTGTCTAAGCTCGTTTGTAACCGGGAAGACTTAGAGGAGACAATAGCATCTTACACTTTAGAGAGAACATATCAGAAGGATAGATGTGATCTCTTGGACCAAGACACTAAAAATAAAATCTAACAAAGAGGGATCTTTAGCAGTACCATGCTGGACATTCTCAGACAAGAGGCCATCTAGACACTTGTGTAACTCCACAGGATGAGATCTAAAACAGGACAAGCATGCTCTCAGAAACAATGAGTTACATTTATAAAGCACATTCCCCTGTGATAGGTGATTCTTGGAGCAGTTCTGTTTTGGTCCAACGTAGAGTAGGAACCCTACTTCACAGATGCAGAAATAGGCCCAAGCATTTTAGTAACTTGTCTAAGGCCACACTGGTGATAAAAGACACAGTTAAGTTGCAGAGAGACCCAGCATTTTTACTCCATCATTTAGTGCTGTTTCTACAACACGATGCTGTAAAATGTTGGCAGAATTTTTAGCAGTACTGTCAGAAGAGCAGAGCCACCCAGTGAGCTTAGGGTTATGAAAAACATGTATACAACAAATATATATTAATGACAAAGGATAAATGATGGAAGATGAAGTCCCCTGCTCCATGCACTGGAATGAATTGGAAGAAGCAGGGTTATTCACTTTGTTTTCAGGTGTCCACTTTTTCTGTCCATTTAGCTCAGTTAGTGCAAGGCCACACACGTGTATGCTGTTGCAGATGGGCAGGACATATAACCGTGAGTGATATTTCAGTGTCATGACCACATCCTCCAAGAAGCCCTGTATACCATTACCAATGGCGTGACCGTCCTCCAGACCCAGTCCTGCTAGAAGGTGGTAGAAGGCAGAGTGTAGTTGCCAGTGTTCACCTTACTATGGCCAATGGCTCAGAGAGGTAGTGAAGAGTGGTGGTCACACAGGCCAGCTGGCTAAGAGGAAGGCAAGGACAGGAGTTGCTACCACATCTCCAAACTGCTTCATGTTGATTTTGGTGAGACTTTCTAGTTTATGAACCACGCATACACAAATCAGATCCTCCTTGGAGCTGCTAGTCTAATGAAGAAGGCAGAAAACACCTCAGTGGTAGAAGGAGTGATGGAGTTTGGGGAAGTCTAGGATCTTCTTCCCTATGGAGAAAGGACAGAGGCCATTTATTCCTAAGGGAAGAGCAGGGGCCACCTGGGGAGCAGCAGATGACTCTGGTGTGACACGCAATGCATAGGGACAGGTGATTACAGCAAAATTGTGAATCCGCCTGGCATGGATCTTGTGGGGATGGCTAAGGGGTTAGAAGTCTTCATCAGAGGTCCAAGGGAGGTTGACTTGTGTGTTTTTAAGTGGGAAATGAAATGCTTAGATTTCTGTGTTGGTATTGAGCATCACCACAGGTAGTGATTTGGAATAAAGGATCACAAAGGGGAGACTTGAGGCAGACAGTACAGAAATCTAGGAGAGAGGAGGAAGGAGAGAGAAAGATGAGAGGAGGAGGAAGAGAGGGAAGGAGAAAGAGAAAGAGGAAAAAAATGGAAGCGAGAGAGAAGGAGAAAGGAGAGTCAAAGAGATGGGTCCCTACCAGAGCTATCCTGAGATAGTTCCAAATAATAGGAAAATAAACCAAAATCTAGTACCAAACACACAACCCACAGACAGCATTTACCTGGTGGGCTCATGCAGCCAATCTTGCAGATTCCCAGGTCTTACTCTCCAAATGTTGGATTCCAGGGTTTGCAGGATGGTCTAAAAATCTGCACTTTGACAATCATTCAGGTTTAGGTAGCGGGGATGGGAAGGGCTTCTTTACAGGTTGGTAGAGCACCTGAAGTTCCTTTGGTTCTGATCTCCAGCAAAAGTCAACTCCTCTCTTTTTATCCCCACTTTTTTTAACTTTCCTCAGTGCCTCTGACACAATCAGAGCCAACCATGGCCATCATGCCTAGTTCTCTGTGAAGCCCTTACTATCTATCAACCCTTTAATCAGTGCATAGTGGTTCTGAGTTTTGAAGTGCACTGGGGACCCCAGCTGAGCTCTCAGCATGGCTCATCCAAGAGGTCTGGAGTGGGACACGAAGACTTAACATTTCTAGCGAGTCTCTAGAACACATGGTCGCTGCTGTCCTTGGGCTATACTCTAGAACCACTTATACACATCACTTGTGAGAGAGTAGGGATCGTCCATATTACAGGGAGGAAACCAGAGGTTGATCAGAGTAAATAAACTGTTCAAGTCATTGAGTTACCAGTAGAACCTAGGTGTATCTGAATCTCCACTTTAGTCACCACTGTCACAGCCTTCTATCAGTCAAGGCCAAGAGGGTCCTTGCTAGGCTTAAGTCCCTTTTCCTTGGAGAGAGAACTCACTTCCTTGTCACCACTTGCCTGAACCCTGCTTTAGTAAAAGCAAAACTCAGAACTGTCCATAGTTAGACTCTCTCAGAAGGGCGGAGCTGATGATCCAATTGCCCAGATTTTCCTGGTCAGTGGTATCTTCTCTGTACTCAGCACAAACATGACAGAGTGGGGATGTTTCTCCCAGATGACCCAGTGATAGCAAGCGAGTATCAGGAGTTTAGTTAAGTCTAGCATATGGAGCTCGGTTATCATTCGGACGCGCGCGTAGCCTCCCACTGCTCTGGGTGCTGTCAGGTCTGTCTGTCCCAGTTCACTGTGGCTCCTGCTGGGTGCTAGGTGGCTCCTGCTTCCATGAGGGGGAAGCTTTTGTTAACTCTCAGCACCAGAAATGCCTCCTAGATACTCAGCGCTGTCCAAACCTAGGCTGGGGGAGGGGATGCTCTGCTCACACTTACCTGGAGCTGCTCTGTGTGCTACTGCTTCTCATCTGGAGGCATACCTGTCCTGCAGGTGACAGGCACAGTCCTCCCCTTTAGGTGAGCTCCCAGTCTCCTGACCCCTGGGCACAGCTGCCACACCAACACTTCAAAACTTGTCATCACGGTGATGTGAGGGGGTGACAGTGTGAGGGCATGGGTGTCATGGTCTTGCAAGGTTCCCTAGAGTCCAGAGTGGAAGGACCACACAGAGTTCATGATCATCTATCCAGTGATGCAGGATTTTGCTTCCAGAGATCACTTGCAAGGAAACTCCCCCTCCTTGCCGCTGGGTCCTAGAATACAGCCAGGGTGGGCACACTTTCACAATGAGCCACTTCCATCCCCAGGACCAGCATCAGCCATGTGGCATGCACAGTGCCCATCACTGCCTTAGATTCTGAGTAACTCATGGGAATTAGGTTCTGGTGCTGATGGAGACGACCAGTGATGGAAAATACAGCTGTTTTCTGCCTGTTGTCCTGCTGCCGTCCTGTTTCCAGTAGAATGTGAAATCTGGAGGAGGGTCTGGGGTTGGTAAATGGCAAGCAGACCTTTGTTGGTCATTTTTCCACAACACTCTAGGGTTTGGATGCCTTGAGATCTTACTAAAAGCCACTGGGATTAAGAATTTTGGGAGAGGGGTTTGTATTTGTCTCTTCCCTGCTGGGCGATTCTCAGTTCTGAATGTATCTTTCTGGACACACATGCCCCATGCATTTAGTTTTTCCATTTGTTACAATGATGCAAAATAGCTAGGTTACAAGACTATTGGAAGATTTTTCTTGTATTTCCTTATCCAGCGTTAGAAAGTTGCTCAACCAGTTTGCCATTCATCCTTATAATTTCCTGTTATGATTACCTGATTAACTTCAACACGTGTGATTCTTGAGAGCAATGTACAATTCACATGATGCTAGCAATATCCTCTTATATCTATGCAGTAAGTATTTAAGCTAATTTTAAAGTGTTTATCCCCTGAATCATTGCTATTTGTCATTCTGGTTCCTTTGTTTGCCTGTCATCAGTGTCCAAGGAATACAGTGCATTTCCTCCAGTCATTGTTAAAACCCAATGTATGGAAAGTGTTTATACCAGCAGCTGTTACAAATCTGGGGCTATGGATTAATGTCAGTTTCTGAATGTAGAGTGCTTTAGTTAATTCCACACAAGGACAGATGATATCATCTAGGAAGAAGGAATATATTAGAAACTGTCAGCCAGAAGGTAGTAAAAGGAGGCGATATGTTATAAGGAGTACTAAAAGGTCATTCAAAGAAGAGATATTGCTAATAACTCAATTAAAATTTTCACACTGACATTTCACAAATTTTTGTGTAAGCCCTAAAACATTTTCAAAGCTGGCTAAATTCAGACCCTCGATTGGAAAAATAGGGGTCAAATAAGATTCATACAATTCCTTTGTGGGATTAACAAATTGGAATAATCTCTTTCCAGAAAGTTCCAGATAACTAATTCATTGAAACACCTTTGATATTTGGTGAAAGAGAAGAGAGAAGGGATAGTCATTTCTTATCATCAGTGGGAGACAAGTTACAGGATCCATAGAGAGTCAAGTCCCTTATAGAAAGGTGTACTGGTTACAGATAACCTACCTCATCTTCCTACATACTTTAAATCATCGCTAGATTACTTATAACACCTAATACAATGTAAATGCTGTGTAAATAGTTATTATATCATATTATTTGGGAATAACAGCAGAAAAATGTGTATGATCAGCGTGGATATGATTTTTTTTTTTTCTGAATTGGCTAAATCACAGAATGGGAACTTGAAGATATGGAGAGTTAACTGTGCATCTTCTTACTGGGGATGCTTCCTTTCCTGTTCTAGGTTTTTGTTGCAGAATAACCAACTGATTTTGTCCCTTGACTTTCAGAAAGCCAATATCTGCCAGGCTTGGTACTTTGCTGTAGTTATAGTTTGTATTTTGCTACCCGAACACAAAGGAGCCATGTTCTTTCTGGGAGCCAAGAGGCAGGACAAAGAGTGAAGGGAAAGGCCTTGGTTGAGCCAGTGCTGCAGTAGAAATGCTTCTAGCCCTTGTGATGGGAGGTGGTCACTACGGCTATGTAGTCAGACAGCCAGGAGGCAAAATGTGGGAAAGGCAAGGTCAGGAGAGGCTGCCTTACCCACCTGTCTGCTAGCCTGTTTGCAAGTAATGTTCCCACTTCTTGAAGATGTTGTCTGGAATCTGCCTAGCTTCTCTTGGTAACTCTTTGTAAGGTTTAGTCACTGTTGCAGGGAGGCGGGGAAGTATCACTCATTTCTTCCTGTCCAGTGGACACAGTATATTTGTTTTCTTGGTACATTTCCCCATAGTCCTGGAGAAGTGATCAGTAAGTATATAAGTATATATATTTACAGATAGTCATTACTTCAACCAGCTACTGTGTGCTGGTACTAGGGATCTGGTGGTAAGGAAAAGGACTACGGCTGCGGTCACCAAAGTGCCTCCCTGTCCAGTGGAGGTGAAGGTCATGAAATAATCTCACACATCTGCTGGCAGAAGCACCATCAGAACACAGCAGGGCCAAGGCTGAGGAGAGAAGTGACACGGTGCTATGGCAGGGATCTCGTGTGACTTTGGGAGGTCTGAAAAGGCTTCCCTAGTAAGGGAATGTGCCAGCTGGCTCCTGAGCAATTGACAGGGACAGAGCCATACCTGGGGAGGGCTAAGGTCAGTCTGTGGAAGGCCTTATAGGCCGTGACAAGGAGGTTCATTTCTTAAAATGTGCAATAATTGTGAAGGCTATTGAAGGCAAGCCAAACCCAGACTTCCTTCTGTCACAGTAATGTAATCACGGTCTGTTTCCTCTTCGCTCTGGGGACCAGTACTGAATCCCCAGCTGAGGATTTCAAACTGCCTTCTTTTTCTTTTGAGATTTCTTCTTCAAAGTGGATGGGCTGGCACAGAGAAGAGCAGCTATCTAGCACGTCAAGTTTGCCACAAGATGTCTTAGGAAGAAGCAGAAACCGTTTCCCTGTTTGTGACTTGTGTAAAGAGACAGATGTGTGCTTTTGTTATGTGCTGTGTATACACGAGGTGCTTAATATATGCTTGATGATGAATCAGAGGTGACATCCAGCTCTTAGGAACTCCCAGGTGGCTTTGAGCTTTCCAGCCATCTGCACATTGTTAGCACCAAGGGCCGGGGGAGGAGAAGCAGCCCCAGTGACATCTGCGCCCCGGCCTGGGTGTGAGCTGGGGCTACCTTATGCCAACTCCACAATGGCACATTTGTCTTCTTAAGTGAAAGCCAGTTCTTCTCCTGCTCCTGGGACCCTCCTGATGGTGGCTGTGGAGGACAGGGGCCTGCGGTGAAAGCACGGTTATTATGGTCTGTAAAGGGAGGCGGTGGCTGCTGGGAACGCTCAAATGAAGACAAATGCATTGTTAAGTTTTTATGGACCAAGGCCGCACTTTCATTAAGCGTAATTTACATAACGTAACTAATGCTCAAGGCCAAACAGTCCTTGTGCCCCAATGACAGCCCCTGACATCCCGTGGACAGCGAGGCCTCCGTGCAGTCCCTCAGGTCGGCTCACCGCCTCCTTCTCCATGCTGGCTCAGCACGCTGATCACCTCAAGCTCCCCCTTTGATCTCTTGAGCTAAATGCTGATGACATCAAAGCTACCCATTGCCCTTCCAGCAAACCAGCCTGACCCTCTCTGGGTGGAGTCGGGAACCACACTGCTGTTCCTTTCCCCAGACGTGCTGGCTTTCCGGTCTGAGCCCCCTGGTAGCCCTGATTAAGAACTTTCTGGGTTTCAGCTTGGCCTTGCGAGAGCTTCCTGACGTGGATCCAGGCAAGCGCTGGGTTAAGATGGTGGAGATGAAGGGAAGGCTGATAATTAGAGCTGTCCGTGTCCCTCCGCGGCGCATCAGGGGGTGAGGCTGGCCGATGGCGTCCCTGGCGTGCTCAGCAGTGGCCTTTGTCTACACCCCCCTTCCTTACATGTTAATACCACCAGAGACACCCAGAGGTCGAGCTTCTCCACCTTGTGCAGCAAAGCAATTATCATTTCCTCTTGTTGCAGGGGTGAGTGGTGGGTATCGAGTGATGGATTTTTGCTGGTAATCAGAACTTTCTGCCCACTGGTCTTGAGGACATGCTTGTGTGTTGACATTTACAAGGTATGTGTCAGGCAGAGCCGAGGTACAGAGTGAGACAATGAAAGGGGGAGACGGGGGAGAGGATCATTATATTCAATTTAATGATGACAATTTCCCTACGTTTACAACTTCCAGAAGGAAGAGACAATAGATGTGTGTCTTCTGCTTGCCTGTACAGTGAAAGAGATGACATGAGGAGATTCTGTTAGCGGGGATGGTGATATATTACGTTAATGATTTCATTCCTTGCCAAATAAAAGAAAAATGCTCACTGTAGTGCAGAGCCCTGTCCTCATCAAGCAATTCATTGTGAGACATTTGTTGTTAAATCGGAGCCATGAGGAGGAATTCTGACCTTCCGTAAGCTGCTTTTGAGTTTTTATTTCTTTCTTGCTACCTTGGCAATCTAGTTCTCAGTTAACAGGATGTATATAAGCATTTGTCCACCTAATAGTGAAGTTTGTTAATGGATTTGAAGAGTGCTTAGATTTGGGTAGGTGAGAGTTGCATTAGTGGAAAATTTTGTAACAGAGTTCAGCAAAAGCTTCCTGCTGTTGTGCTAGAGATTGGAACAGGTGCCTCTGTGTGTCTGTGTGTCCAGAGAAGTATGGTGTGGATTGTGCACAACTTGAACAAGCACCCAGTGCTGTGCATGAGATGGTTAAACAGAGGTATCATCTTATGGCCTTGATGGACTCCAAGAGGCTGTCTTTTCAGGGCTGTTGGAGACTAGAGAGTCAGAATTATAGGCAAGAGGGAGCCCAAGGTCTTAATGGGTGGAACAGCACCTGGCCACAAGTCCTGTGGTTCAAGCCGGGCAGGTGGACAATCAGCAAAGTCGGAAGCTGGTGTGACTTGAATCCTGTAGGAAGAGCCAGCAGGGCTGGAGGTTTCTGGGTGCCATTGTGATAGGAAGGTAACCGTGGTGGTAAAGGAGCAATGCAGTACCTGACTGTACTGGGGAATTTCCGTTTGCTTTCTCTGGGCCGTCTGCCTTTTCAAGTAGGGTGTCAGGACTCTAAAGTAAGAGTCACGTTTGCACACTTGAGCTTGGGAGCAGAAAGGGCCTTTACAGTTATGGGAGTCATGAGCCTTGCTTCCCAGGATGGCAGCAGGGCACAAGGCTCCTCAGGACGTGACCGTGCTTTCTCCTCTAGTGATGTCGCTGTATCGCATTGGCTTCCTGTTTATTTGATTCAAGTGGTGCTGCCCAAGGCGGGTTGTTTGTAGGCCTGCAGGCTCCTCGATGTGCCTGCCAGCCCTAAACCCAACAGAGTAATCCTGCTTTGAACACGAGCCTCACAGAGCTTGTTTTCACCACTAGTTGTATGACTTTGGGTAAAAGACATCACTCTTCCAAGTCCTGGAGTTTTTATCAGTAGGATAGTACGAGGTCTCCAAGGAACCTCTCAGCTTGAACACGATGTGATCTGTACCTGTCGCTGTGTCCCCCGGTAGGCCTTGACATGCCACTCATGTCAAGATAGGCAGCCTCGAGGAGCTGCAGATTTACACATGATGCTGGTCCTTTGGTTCTTCCCCCACCTGAAACCTCACTCGGAAGAGTCTTGTAAGCTGCAGGCTCCTAGAAGGCAGGGGTCATGACTCATTTGTTTTTGCCCAACCTGAGCCATCAGATTGTGTGGTGAATGTATGTGTTTAATACATTGGGACTAAATGAGTATGAAAAAGCATCGCACAATTTCCGATGACAAGAAACACTTTTTCTATACTTTAGGAACTTACTGCGGAATTTACTGTGGGCATCGCATCAATGCATATGACCAGGACATGCCTTCTGCAGTTAGTCACCAAACTGCTGGAGCAGTGGCTCAGCTGTCTTATTTACCACTGAGTCCCAAGTGCCATACACACAAGCAACCTCATAGAAGCTATGGAGTAAATGTCAAATAAACCAATGAATAAACCTATGATGTGGCACATGGGTGATTGGATCTACCAAGGTTAAACAGGAAATAGGGGGAGAACATAGACCTGGAAAGAAAAGGAGAAACTTGGTGGCAACATATTTCATTTGGTTTTTTTTTTTTTTTTTGCCTGTAAGCTGTGGCTTAAATCTTTTGTGTGTAACAAAAGTGACAACTAGGAGCCCCTGTCTTCTTCATGACACTGGTCGGTAAATGGTTAGCACTCACAGAACGCACACATTTAGTGACTTCTGTACTAAGTTGATGCTGTGAAACTCCTAAGCCTGTTACTGGTGGATTTGTCTGGTTAAACAGTGAGCAGACCAGCTCAGGGTTGTTGAACCCACATGGTGAATCACACCCAGTACATACTACACACCAGTAATGCGTAGTAGGACCATGGGCTGGCCTGTTACACTGTGGAGGAGAAACGATACCACACAAACTAACTGGAAAGAAGCAGGGTGAAATACGTGGTTGTGGAGTCTAGAAGTCATAGTAAATACTAACGGCATTGTTTGTCAGCTTCTGACTTACTGTAATCACTTGTTTTCTGTGTTATTGACTTGAGGAGTCTGGACTAGTGATACTCCTCAGTCCCCCAAGCTGGGTTATAATCTGTGTGACAGTGTTTTTCTCTGTTTAAAGCTAGCTAGCCTTGCATGGCTATTTAACTTGCTCCTTTGGCCTCATTAGTATTATCCTGTAATCAAATGAGCTAATTAAGTTGTTTCCTATCCACTGATCAGAGAATATTAAAGCTTTGAAGGTGACTCTAGCCATCCTATGCTCCGGTTCTCTCATTTTTCAGAGGCATTTGAGGCTCAGAGAGGTTAAGTAGTATGTCCTATGCCACACAGATGTTTAGAAAAAAAATTGAGATTTAATAAACCAAGATTCTCCACTCCTAGATTCCTGTGTTTTTCCACTTTACCCTCAAATTCAGTGAACTCCTTTTTAATCTAATGATATCCAAAATGTGTCTTTGTTGTGGTAGGTTATAGGTGTCTATTTGAGAGAGGACCTGAAATGGACAGATTTTATTTGCCAAATAATTATAGACAGGTCAACTTTTAAGAAAACACTGTGTCCAAAGTTATCAACCGAGGAAACAGAAGAAATAAATTTATATATAAATATGCAAATTTATATATAAATATGCAAATTTATATGTGAATATAAAAATAATTTATGTAAATGATGACAAAATAATATGTTCTGAAGTCCTGTGACTATGCGTGCTATGGAGAGGGATGGTTCAGTCCCAAAATGAGGTTCAAATTTTACATAAAAGTATTTATTAGTGGAAAAATAAGATGCAGTTCAGAATATATTGATGTGAGCACATTTTCAGAAATGTATCTGTTAGAAAAAACGTGATCTCTTGGTATTTGTAAATTAAAATAGAAGCCAGTGGTGGGGGTGGGGGTGGGTGAGTTTGTTTCCTCTGAAACACTGTCCCCACCTTGGCAGGTTTCTGACTAACACAAGTGTGAGCAAAATGTGACCTATCAGCCAAACTGTGCAGCTACCTGTTGTAAATAAAGCTTTATTGGGACACAGCCAGGCCCATCTCTTGCTGTTATCTCTGGTTACCTCTATGCTTTAGGTTCAAATCTGAGTTGTTGTGACATATGCTTTCAGGACAATACTGTTTAATATGCCTACAAACTCAGCCTTTACTGAAAAGGTTTGTTCACTTCTAGTCTATATATTTTGTGCTACTGTCAGACTGAGGGGTTTCCTTTGGAATCCCAACCAGCTGGGCTCTGATAAGAAAGAACAATGATGAACTTTAATCATCTTATTCAGAAACCTGTTTTAAAATCCAGTTAACAGCTGCCCGATTTTTAGTCTACATACACCTCCTTACAATCCTGGGAGAAAGAAATTAACCACCTCTGGAACAAACATTTGATCTTTTTATTTTTTCCACCTTCTTAGGAGAGTAATAAATATAGTCAATGACTCCGGATTCTATTACTATGTAAGAGCTCTTTAAAAACATCTAACCATCTGCTTAATAGCCAGTAATATGTTTCTAATGGTCACTCTCGATAAGACACTTTTAGTTCACTACTGTAATTGTCGCCCAATGAGGCTCCTGGAGTAATATGATCAAAGACCAGTCCCCAGCTCTGTGGCTGCAGGGGCCTGGAGTTAGTTCTAAAGAGGAAAGAGGAAGAGTTCGGAGAGAGACAAGCAGAAATGCTTTTCTTTTCCATGAAGCCCTGGCCACCCAAAGGCTTGGCCCATAAGGACTTTAGACTACAATGAACCTGAAATTTTACATTTTTTCCCCCAGCACTTACATGTCCAAGTACAGTTGCAACTAGAGGTCATTTAATTAATATCTGTCCCCTTCTCTCAGATGACATACACTGAACTGTTGTCACCAGGAACCTTGCATCCCTGGTCTGGGCCTAGCAGCTAGTGACAGCTTGGCAAATTATGAGTTTGCTAGCTTAAAACAGACTAAATTGCAGACAAAACAAGCCATCAGTTGAGTAAATACTGTATCTCTGTTTAGCTTCTGTAAGAAAAAAAGGAGATTAGCGCGAATGTTTAGTGTTCATAATTACTAGTAGGAGGCAAATAGGCTCAGGCTGACTGGAGATTGTTTCATTATATCCAATTAACACCCACTTGATTATTCTTAATTACTTCTGCTTGATGAAAGAGAAGTAAAGATGTCATACTTCAAGTGTACAAGTAACATCTGGGTCATCAATGCACGTGTAGTTATAATATCATATCCGGCTCATTTTAGGATGGCTAAACTGGTCTCAGCAGAAGGATGGAAAATAAACTGACTACTTATTCAAGGTTTGGGGTACTTAGACAAAATGCAAAAAAAAAAAAGTATTGGGCTAAAAATAGTCTAATCTGGTTTAGAAAGGTTTTCTTTAAAAACGTCTCACTTCCCATTTAGGTGAGAATTCCTTTTCCTCATCCATGGCCAGGAGCATAATGATCAGTGATTATAAATGAAATATCTGAGTGTAAGCCCCCCCCCCAGTAAACCAGATACAGATGTAGATGTAGACATAGATGTCAGATAGTATGAATGGAAATCATACTATGACCAACCTGGTAAAGAATATGAAATACTAACAAATGATGTCATCTCAGACAGGCACAAAGGATATACCATAGGCCAGAATTTTCTTAAACGTGAAATTGGACTCACATTGGAAACACTAGAAGCCATTGTTTATTTCACAGGGAGAAATGTGATCAATTTAGTTATTTTCATGACTTAAAAATTATGTTCAGTTATTTTCATGAGTTGGGAGGAGCTGAGAGAATCACACAGCCACTGGA
>PVJX010014443.1:0-44853 GCA_004027295.1 Dolichotis patagonum | reverse complement strand
TGAACTTCAAACCTAAAATGATTAAAAGAGACAAAGAAGGTCACTACATACTTGTAAGTGGAAAAATTCAAGAGGAAGAACTAACAATTATAAATATATATGCACCAAACACAGGAGCACCCAACTACATAAGACAGATACTAAAGGACATGAAAAACCAAATATGCAAGAACACAATTATTACAGGTGACCTTAACAGCCCACTGTCACAAAGAGATAGATCAACTAGGCAAAAAATTTGCAAAGAAATAATAGAACTGAATCAAACCTGTGAGCAATTGGACTTAGTTGATGTTTACAGAGTGTTCCACCCAACCACATCAGAATACACCTTCTTCTCATCTGCCCACAGGACATTCTCCAAAATAGACCATATATTATACCATAAAGCATTTTTAAGTAAATGCAAAGGTATTGAGATTGTCCCATGCATACTATCGGACCATAGTGCACTGAAATTGGAAATTAATGGCAAAAGAAACTGCAAAACCTGCATAAATACATGGAAATTAAATAACAACCTTTTGAACAACCATTGAGCTACAGATGAAATTAAAGAAGAAATAAAGCAATACCTACAATTCAATGAAAATGTGGAAACAACCTATTGTAATCTGTGGGATGCAATGAAAGTGGTCTTAAAAGGGAAATATATAGCAATAAACTGTCATATCAAGAAAATAGAATGAGCACAAATAAACAATCTAATGCTGCATCTCAAGCTTCTAGAAAAAGAAGAGCAAGTTAAATCTAAAGCTCACAGAAGAGAGGAAATTGTAAAGATTAGAGCAGAAATCAATGCAATTGAAACTAAAAAAACCATACAAAGAATTAATGAATCAAAAAGCTGTCTTTTTGAAAGAATAAACAAAATTGACAAACCTCTAGCTAACCTTATAAAGAAAAAGAAAGAAAAAAAAACCCAAATTCACACAATAAGGACCAAAAAGGGAGAAATTACTACAGATCCCATGGAAATTCAAAAGATCATAAACACCTACTTTGAAAATCTCTACTCACACAGAGAAGAAAACACAGAGGGAATGGACAGATTTCTAGAAACATATGTACTACCAAAGCTCAACCAAGAAGATATAGCAATTTTGAATAACCAATATCAACTATTGAAATTGAAAATGTAATAAAAACTTAGCAACAAAGAAAAGCCCAGGTCCTGATGGATTCACAGCTGAATTCTATAAGAAATTTAGAGAAGACTTGATGCCAATACTCCCTAAACTCTTCAATGAAATTGAAAAGAAAACAATCCTCCCTAAATCATTCCTGGAATCAAGTATTACTCTGATACCAAAACCAGACAAAGACCCAACCAAAAAGGAGAACTATAGGCCAATCTCACTAATGAACATAGATGCAAAGATTCTCAATGAAATAGTAGCAAATAGAATGCAGCAATTCATCAAGAAGATTATACATCATGACCAACTGGGGTTCATTCCAGGAATTCAGGGATAGTTTAACATATGCAAATCAATAAATGTAATACACCACATCAACAGAGCAAAAAAAAAACCCAAAAACAAAAACCACACGGTCATCTCAATAAATGCAGAAAAAGCTTTTGAATAGTCTAACACTTGTTCATGATAAAAACCCTTCAGAAACTTGGAATACACAGTGTCTACCTCAACCTTATAAAGGCCATCTATGACAAACCAACAGCCAATATTATACTAAACTGAACAAAAACTGAAAGCTTTCATTTAAAATCAGGAACAAGACAAGGATGTCCACTATCACCACTCCTATTCAATATAGTTCTGGAAACACTAGCCAGGGCAATCAGACAAGAGAAGGAAATAAAAGAAATAAAGATAGGAAAGGAAGAAGTTAAATTATCACTATTTGCAGATGACATGATACAGAAGACTCAAAAAATTCCATTAAAAGACAACTAGAGGTAATAAAAAAATTCAGCAGTGTAGCTGGATACAAAGTCAATGCTCAAAAATCAGTAGCATTCCTGTACACAAACAAGAACCTCACTGAGAGAGAAATTATGGAAATATCACCCTTCACAATAACATCTAAAAAAATGAAGTACTTAGGAATCAACCTAACTAAAAATGTAAAAGACCTATATACTGAAAATTGTACTACGCTAAAAAAGGAGATTGAGGGGGATATTAGAAAATGGAAAGATGTTCCATGCTCTTGGCTAGGAAGAACTAACATTGTGAAAATGGCCATACCCCCAAAACTGTTATACAGATTTAATGCAATCCCAATCAAAATACCATTGACATACCTCACAGATCTAGAGAAAACACTCCTAAAATTCATTTGGAACCAGAAGAAACCTAGAATAGCAAAGGCAATTCTGGAAAATAAAGGCAAGGCAGGAGGCATCTCAATTCCTGACTTGAAACTGTACTACAAAGACACTGTGATAAAATCAACATGGTACTGGCAAAGAAATAGATCTGAGGATCAATGGAACAGATTAGAAGATACAAATATAGGTACAAAGAGACTCAGCCACCTGATATTTGACAAAGGGGCTAAACATGCTCATTGGAGGAAGGCTGGCCTCTTTAATAAATGGTGTTTGGAAAAATTGTCTCTCCACATGCAGAAGACTGAAACTAGATCCATGCCTATCACCATGCACAAAACTAAGTGTAAATGGATCAAAGACCTAAACATTAAAACAGAAACACTAAATCTACTAGAAGATAAGGTAGGTAGAAATCTTGGAGACATAGGTGTAGGCAGAGAATTCATGAACAAAACACAAACTGCACAGAAAACACTTCAGAGAATCAACAACTGGGATCTCATATTATTGAAAAGTTTCTGTACTTCAAAAGAAATCACCATCAGAGTGTAAAGAAAACGCACAGAATGGGAAAGAATTTTAACCAGCAACCCCTCAGACAAAGGACTTATATCAAGAACATAGAAAGAATTGAAAAACATCAAGCCCCCCAAATTCAAAGACCCTCTCCAAAAATGGGCAGCTGAGATGAACACACAGTTCTCAGATGAAGATATACAAATGGCAAACAAATACATGAAGAAATGTTCACCATCACTGGTCATTCGAGAAATGCAAATTAAAACAACACTGAGATATCATCTCACACTGGAAAGAATAGCTGCCATCACGAAATCAACTGATGACAAATGTTGGCGAGGCTGCAGGGAAAAAGGAACACTGCTCCACTCTTGGTGGGAGTATAGACTTGTGCAACCACTATGGAAATCAATATGGAGAATTCTCAGAAGACTAGGAGTGGAAGCTCCATTCAACCCAGCTATTCCCCTCCTGGGTATTTTCCCAGAGAAACTGAAAAGTTCATGTCACAGTGATATATGTGCACCCATGTTCATAGCAGCAAAATTTGTAATAGCTAAATCTTGGAAACAACCAAGATGCCCATCAACTGAAGAGTGTATGAAAAAAATGTGGTATTTTTATACAATGGAATACTACTCAGCTATAAAAAAGATGATCTTGAGGCCTTCATGGGAAATGGGGACAACTTGAGACTATCCTCATTAGTGAAATAAATAAGAATCATATTTATAAATATCATATTGTTTCTCTAGTGTAAAAAGTAATAAGAACTGTAGGAGTATTAAGACCCAAAATGTGTAATTGCTACTGTAAAAAAGAGAGGAAAAGAAAGTGCTCTAAAGGGTATAACTGCATGTGTGTTTAAGTGTGTAAGATAGATGTCCAAATTATTGTTTTTGTTAGAATGTTGAGCAGAACCGTTAACAGGCTCATTGTTCGAACTTTGTATGTTTTGACTTTGTAACTTGAACAACTATTTCCAATGACGATAGTATGTAACTTATCAAGTGGCAATTTCTCAGTATTTTTGTTTTTGTTTTTGTTTTGTTGTGGTTGTTGTTCTTTCTTTTCTTTCTTTTTTTTCTTTCCCCTTCAGAATTCTGTATTGTTGCTACCCTCTTTCTGTTTTGTTTGTTTTTTTTTTCTTCTTCTCGTTAAATAAAAAATTAAAAAAAAAACGTAGTGTAGGCAGAGACTTCATGAACAAAACCCCGGTAGCACAGGAAATACGAAAAGAATCAGCAACTGGGATCTCATCTTATTATTTTTTATTTAAGAGAAAAAAGAGATAGAAAAGAAAAACAAAAAGCAAAAGGGACAAACAAACAACAGCAAAAACAAACCCAAAACAATAACAGTACAAGTTTACAAAACAACATGAGAGGAATTTGACAATAGTTGTAATATTATATATTGTTACCTTTAAAAGGTTGCTTAGATTAACTGTTACAGACATGGAAAATTGTTCTAATCATATGAGTATTAACTATCCTTTTCCAAAAACTAATACAATTAATAACACAGTCATTTTAGCTATCTATCTATCTATCTGTCTATACACACACACACACACACACACACACACACACACACAAATTCACGACTTTTTCCTTTTCTTGTCTTTCTTCCCACCTTTCCTCTATCCCAGTTACTTTTCCTCTTTGAGCAGTTTCTTACCCTTACACAGTATTATTTATTGTAGATTTTGGACCATATATACTTTTTCAGTTTCTTATACTAGGGAGACAATATGGTATTTACATGTGAGTTTGATTTATTTCACTTATGAGTATGGTCTTAAGTCATGGTCTTAAGTGTATATTCATCTCAGATGCCCATTTCTGGATTGGGTCCTTGAATTTTAGGAACCTGGTTGTTTTTAATTCTTTATATGTTCTAGATAGAAGTCATTTGTTTGAGGAACAGTTGACCAAGATATTTTCCCAATTCATAGGTTTTCTTTCACTCTGTTGGAGGTTTCTTTTGACATGGGAATTTCATCTTATTAAAAAGCTTTTGCACAGCAAAAGAAATCACCAACAGATTGAAAAAGAAACCACAGAGTGGGAAAAAACTTTAGTCAGTTGTTCCTCAGACAAAGGGCTAATAATTAGAACATATAAAGAACTGGAAAAAAATCAGATGTCCCCAAATTTAAAGAGCTAATTAAAACTTGAGCATCTGAGATGAATACATACTTCTCAGATGAAGAAGTGCAAATAGAAAATAAAGATATGAAAAATATTCAATATTTGGTCATTTGAGAGATGCCATTTAAAACAATGTTGCAATCCCATCTCATTCTAGAAAGAATGACTATTATCAATATTGTGGTTTCCATCTGGATGTCTCCTCAGTACTTCATAAATTCATGGGATTGGGTTTTTGGAGACTGATGAATATAAAATGTGCAATGCTGGGAATAAAGATGCTGGGATTAAGGATGAGTGATTGCTGGATCAGGCCATTGATTGGACTGCCACTTCTCGAATCCCAGCAGTCTGAATGAGATAAAAGAAGAGAAGAAAGAGTCTTGTTTTCTCCTTTTTGCTCTTGTTGTTTTGGTTATCTTTCTCCATCATGAACCGTTGCCCTTCTGCCATGCCACCTTGCCTTAGAGACAGCTGATTATGGACTGAAACCTCTACAAACTGTGAGCTAAATACTCCCTCTTTTACCTTCAGGTGGCACATGTTTTGTCTCAGAAATGAGAGAAAATAACTAAGACAGAATTTGGTACCAGAGAATTGCAGTCATTGCTGTGACTATATACATGACCATGTGGTCCAGGAGCCGTTGAAATGGGATTATGTGAGGAGTTTGGAAAGAATATGAGATGCCATCTGAAAAAGTAGAGCTGGACTGAATTAGACTGTTGTGTACGGGAAGTTCTGTTCAAAGATTAGGAGACTGGAAGGCTGACAAAAATCCTGCTGCTAAAGATCAGGCTTAGGAGGGTTCTACTAGGAAGAAGAACTGTGTTGATTGTTAGACTCCAGATGATGTGGGTTATGGCTTGACATAAAGTTGGTCTACATTTTGCTCATGTCCAGAGAATTTACCTGAGATTGAGATCAAGGACAGTGGACTAGTTAATCTTACAGAAGAAAGTTCAAAGCAGTTGAACAATGAGACAGTGGCATGGGGCTACTATTGAGGGCTTTTAGCCAGATTTATGTTGGAAATTAAGAGCAAAGAGCTCAGCAGGATGATTTAAAACATTGTGAATTTGGCCAGAAAGGAAGCTCCAGTAAAGCTGTAGACTGTAAAGGTAGAGGAGAGGAAATCTTGATTGCTGAGAAGGAACTGGAGAATAGAAAAGATGGCCTGAGGGCACCACAGGAAGCAGCAATACCCACTCTTTGCAGCCTCAATACTGCAAAAGTGAAAGACTTTGCTTTGAGAAGAAAGCCCCAGAGTATCTATGTCCAGAATGGGTGTGACCACAACATGTTCAGAATGGCAACATCCTAAGAGTTTGTTCCTCAGAATTGTTTTCAGAGTGTTCACTGATCCAGATACTCAAACCCTACAGCCAAGAAAGAAGAAAGCCTGGCTACTGTTCCTGCTGGGGCACATTTTGGCATCATCCATGTTTTTCTGGTTTTAGATGCATGCAGAATGCAAGAGTTGTGGGGTTAGGACAGCTTCCATTCAGATTTCAGATAGTCTGTGAGGCCAGGTAGTATGTGAAACTGTGCCTGTGAAGCCAATAGTGCAATGTAGAAGCTACAGGAGCCATAAGCATCACAAGCACCATAGAAGCAGAGTCACACAAGGGTTAGGAACTCACAATGTGTCATAGATTTGGAACTCACAACTTGCCATAGATTTCTCTGGATGCTGAACACGGAGCTACAGGACTTGATGTTTGTCGTGCTGCATTTTGGTCTTGCTTTTGTCTCATTCCTTTGTATCCTCCTGCTGTAACTTTTGGAATGAAAATGTTTATCTTGTGCCATTTAATGTTGAAAGTGTTTAACTTTCTTTTCACGGATGAGAATTTGCCTTAAATCTCAGAGTAGACATTTGACTTTGATTTTTTAGCAGTGCTGCAACTCTTACAATTTTGAGATAGACTAAATGCCTTTTACATAAAGGGATGTGCATGAGTCTTGGCAGGGGGCAGAGGTGGAATGTTATGGTTTGTGTCTCAGTGTCCTCCCACAGCCTTATGTAATCATAGAGTTTTTTTTTGAAGTTGGCTCACATTTAGACTATGTGACTGATTTGTAGTGCAGTGCTGGGAGTAAGGGTGGTGATTGCTTCATCAGTCCACTGATAGAACTGACACCACCCTAATCCTTGTAACCTCCACTAAACATTTGTAGGATGACAAGAATGAAAGACAGTGACTAATTTTTCTGCTATTGCCATTGTCTATTTGAGAAATAAAGTCTTTTAGACTAAGGTGGTAACAGTAGAAATAGTAAATGTTTGATAAAACTTACAACATTTATTTGGTTTGAATCACACTTAGATATTAGGTTTGAGAAACAGTTGTTGATGGTGCCAGTAACTGAGACAGGATGATTGGAAGAGGTTCAGAAGAGTCAAAGACAGAAATTGAAAGCTTTCCTTTGGCTGTTATTTTAAGAGAACTTTACATATCTGAATGGATATATTAAACAGCTAGAAGTAAGATACTAAGAGTTTAGAGCTTACAGCTCAGGTGAGAGTCTGCAAACAGAACATGAATAGAATAGAGTAAAATATGGAGTGCAGAGTTTATAGAATATTGACATTAATTGGAAACTATAAAAATTGGTTATTACTTAAAACTGTGGAAGTGATGAGATTTCTTAGGAAGAAATTAGTATGAACAATAGCAGATAGCGAAGGGCTGAGCTCTGGAAAATGTTTACATTGAGAGGAGGAGCCAGCCATTGAAACAGGAAGAAAAGCCAAAGAATTGAAAGGAAAACCAGTACATACAGCCTTCACTGGAAGACACATAATTTGAGAAGAAAGCTATTGTTCATAAATTTAACACTTTTGAGAAGTTGAATAATTTTAAGCCAGATGTGACAAGATGTAGGAGCTTAATGACTTTTAGTTGGGCTCTTCTTTGGGGTGATAGTAGTGACAGAAAGCCTGGTTAGGACGTATTAGAGAATGATTGTGAGAGAGTAGAGACAAGATACTCTTTTCACGGAAGCACTTGAGAAATGGGGCAAAAGCTGAAGGGACTTATTTTTTTCAGTTTTCAAGGTGAGAGACATTTTCATGCTATTGGAAATTATTCAACTGAGAGGGAAAGTATCAGGAGGAGCAGATGAGTGGGAGAAGAATGCAAGTAGCAAAATTTTGAATATATTATAAGGAACAGAATCAGTGTACCAGGCAGGATCAGTTTAGATGGGCCAAGAACATTTCCTTCATCCTATCAATAGGAGCAAGATGAAAATAGGTTAGATTTGGTGATGGGAAAATGAAGGTATTTTCTTCTGGCTGCTTTTAATTTTATAGTGCAATAGAAGTCAATGTCATTAGTCTCAAGTGAGTGGCAGAAGGTGAAGGAAGTATTGAAAGTTTCAGGGGCGAGAAAAAAGTAAAATACATTTTGGGGAGAAACAGAAAATGAATTTAGTCTAGAAACATAGAAGAATGCCAGTGGTGATGTAGTCTTTCTTAAGAATTATGGTCGTACTAGCCAAATTCTTTTTACTCTAATGAAATACCTGAAGCAATTAATTTATGAAGATGAAAGCTTTATTTAATTCATGATTCTGTAGGTTCTAATCCAACAGTTTCCTTGATTTGGGGTGAGGGTAACACATTACAGTGAACCTCTGATAGAACTAACTGCTTATATTATAAGCCAGGAAGCAAAGACACAGGAGCAGAATAGGTTCCCATAATTCCCTACAAGAGCATAATTCATGGAACCCCAGGACCTTCTACTGGGCACCATTTCTCAAAGGTGCCACTATCTCCCAGCAGTGCCAGTGTGGGGCCAAGCCTTTAATGCATGGACTTTTGGAGGACACTTACCAAACCATAGCAGTCACCCTAAATTTATTTTAAGATGGTGAAGTTTCTTCTTAAAATTATATTTTTGAAAGTTTATATAAGATCAGTGAGTGTTTTTCTTCATCCACTTTCAACTGCTAATGTACAGGTAGGGAACATATATGAAACTGAGTTTCAAGGGGGTTTGAGTTTGGTAAGTGAGTAAAGAGGATGAAGACATATCAAGGGATATTGGAATTACTAAAAGTTGTACATGGAGCAGTGGTGGAGAGGTAGACAGTGGACTGGTTGCTAAATCCTTAGCGAAATTCAAGGGAGTGATTGGAGATGTAGCAGATACTGTGATTGTATACTCATTGCAAATAGAACCACGCTTGACAGAGTCACTTTGATTTGCAACCGAGTGCAAATTATGTCTGGTTAAGAAAGCTTCAGACCGGCCTCAGGGGAATTTAAAACAATATCATCATAACCATCAATTAGCTGAACATGTTTTTTTTTAATTTTTTATTTTTAGTACTTCCATCATACAAAGCAGACTTCATCTGGAACAAAGTAGAAGCACAGTCTGTGTCTTCAGGGAATTGATGTTCTACCAGAGACTTGGTAGAAAAGATAATTAGATGTAGAAAATGAGCCGCAATTGTTTTCTTGAGTAGAGTCTGTTTAAGTGGGAAAGCAACAGGCACGTCAAGTTGTTTCTCTGCTCTCATGAAGCAGAATGTAAATATTTATGGAATACAGCCCTCTTTAATCAGTTGCACAGTCGGGCCTCTACAAATATAGAGTTCTCTTTCACATACTTCAAATTAGAGAAAATATCAGCAAAATTACTGACAGTAAAGTACTAATATATCAGGTATAAACAGAAATTCCCAGGGAATCACACATCATGTGGATGATTTATTATCAATGCAGAATGAATAATGGTATTCTCTTCTTCTTTTTCTCTTTCTCCTCTTCTCCTTTCTCCTTTTTCTTTTCTTTCTCTTCATCCTCTTTTCTCCTGCTCTTCCTTGTCTTTCTTCTCCTCCTTTTTTCCTTCCTCCTCTTTTTCTACTTGCTTCACCTATTGTGCAGATTAGGTGACTGGCAAGGTGATAAAATGGTATCTGGACAAATCAATAGTGTGTTTCTTCTTTTCCGCTCATCCTTCCTTCCTTTTCTCTTTTTAGAAAATATTAATAATGACTGTTACTTTTGTGAGAGTAGTACGCATTCATTAAAAATATACAAGGAGTACAGGAAAGTACGAAAAAGGTAAAACTCACCCAAAAATAATCATCATAATTTTTATGGTTCTCATTCTGGAAATCTAAATTCATATGTATAGCTAGAGAAATGAATATCAGAAATTGGTAACTAAATTACTTTTATTCTTGAAGATGGGTGTATAACAAGTATACACTGTTGACACTGGGATGTATATTTATACTACTACTGTGGAAACCAGTACAGAGGTTTCTCAGTGTCAAGTGTATATTTGGTATAACAAAATACCAAATCTAATTAGCTTATAAAGAAAGAAAACTCAAGGTTTTAAAGGTTCTAGTCCATGAGTGGGAGTTGTTTCTCATAAGTCTCGCTCGATCCCAATGGAAGGGAATGTGTGGTGAAGCTAACTGCTCACTTTACGGCTAGGAAACAAAAGAGAGCAAGAAGGAGCTGTGGTCCCAGAGTCTCCTCGAAGGAGTCCTCACCATCTAAAGAGCTCAGTGCCTGCTCCTGGAGGTTCTGCTACTTCCCTGTACTGCTCCTCTAGGGAACAAGCCTCTGTCACAAGGAGTTCTGAGGGGATTTTATCGAACCACAGCCTTCAGGGAAAACATTTTAGGGAATGCACTTTCCTGGAGACAGTCACTGTTCATCAATTTTCCTGGACTTTCACGTGATCTTTCATCTATATTTTCTCCTTTAAAATCAGAAAAGTTCTGTAGTACCACACCTGTTTTTTATGTTGTACCACATTTATTTTTTATGTTGGATTTATTGTAACTATTTTCTGTCTTTTTTACATATTACTCTCCCCCAGTTTTTAAATGATCCTTATTAACACGTACTAGTAGTCAATTTAATGGATTCATTGTGATGCATCCATGCACATATGGTGTTGTGCTTTGATCATCCCCATCTTCTCATCTACATTCTCTTGCTTTCCCCATCTGCAGCACCTTCTTTTCAATTGTCCCTCTTCTGCTTTCAGGTTTAAAAATTTTTCCACCTATGAGAGAAAATAG
This sequence comes from Dolichotis patagonum, assembly GCA_004027295.1. Classification (NCBI taxonomy): domain Eukaryota; kingdom Metazoa; phylum Chordata; class Mammalia; order Rodentia; family Caviidae; genus Dolichotis; species Dolichotis patagonum. The sequence continues at coordinate 33,822 of PVJX010014443.1, read as the reverse complement.
GCAATACTTGTCTTTCTGTATTTGGCTTATTTTGCTTAATATGATATGTCTTAGTTACTTTTCTCTCATTGCTATGACAAAATACTCAACACTCAAAATTAAGCTCACAGTATGTGGAGGTTTCAGTCCAAATTCAGCTGGCTCCAAGGCAAAGCGGCAAAAGTTCATGGTGGAAGACAGCAAAAGCAACAAGAATCAAAAAGGGGGTAAGCAAGTCTCTCTTCCTCTTATATTGTAGGCAGGCTACATCCTAGAACAGATGTAGCACTCACCCCACAAGTTCCAGCAAGAGACAATGAACCCATCACAAACTCTAGATTCAGTCACCTCCAAAAGCTGCACCTATGACCACATGAGGCTTAGGGCAGACAAGTAGACACAAACCATAACACGATAACCTCTAGTTTTACCCATTTTCTCATAAATGACAAAATTCCATTCTTATTTATTGCCAAATAATCCTCCATCATGTTTTTACAACACATTTGCTTCATCCATTCATCTGTTGCTGGGCACATAGGCTGATTATGTAGTTTGGCTATTCAGAAAAGTACTACAAGAAGCATGGACACTTGGGTATATCTTTTCATGCTTACTTCATTTTCTTTGGATAATTACTCAGGAACAATATAATGGAATCATATAGTAGTTGTATTTTTAGGTTTTTGAGGAACCTCTGTACTGTTTTCCATAGTAGTGGTATAAATTACATTCCAGTGTCAATACTGTATAATGTTTCTTTTGTATCCATGTCCTTGTAGGATTTGTAATTTTTAGTTTTTTTACAATATTCATTATAAATGGGTTGAGATGAAATATTAATGCAATTTTGATTTGCAATTCTCTAATAGTTAAATATTTTAGGCGTTTTCACATATTACTATTTAATAATTTTAGGTTTTGTATTTTAAACTTCACTGTAATTTTTTCATGTTTCTTTCAGTGACTCAGTTTTCAGCTTTTTTCAGTTCATTCTTTTATCTCACAAATTTATTTTACTTTACCAACAGTAGTTTTTTTGACTCTCTTTTTGTTTTCTGACCTCTTTCTTTTTTATGTTTTATTTTATCATCTTGTTCTTGAGTTTGGTTAATTGAATTCATAGCCATATAATTTATTTTATTTGAATAGAACATTTATAGTGAATTTCTTTAAAAATCTTTCTTAAAGTTAGGAGCCACTAGTAAAAAGAAGTGCTCATAGCTGACCATAACTTCAATATTGATTAGATTTACATAGTTTAAATATCTTAATAGGCACAGATGTATAAAGCCCTTAAAAGAACTTACTGAGAGTGAGTATATCCTTCCAGCCAAATACTATTTAAATTGAAGTAGTTTATTAGCTTAGGCATATATAATGAAACCTATAAATAAATTGGTATAAATTTAGATATATCTACGTGTTGTTCTGTGGTTAACCATCAAGATGTTATTGAAACCTGTAACCCTAGGAGACTAAGATGGTATCTGTAGCAGGATGTTGTTGGATACTTTCTCTGTTATCTTCCTAGTTCTCTTTCATTCACTTATCTTTGTGTGCCATGCTGACCTATGCTGGCTCAAGTTGGATTGCCCATTTTTAAGATCCAAAGAGATATAATGGCACAAAATTGTCAATTTGTCTACCATTATCCAAAGTTTAGACTTTTACATGTTACTTCTCCATCTACCAATTTCTGTAGTTTAGTTATATTTTTCTATTTGATGCTACACAATTACATATAATAGGGAGAGCTACAAAAAGTTGCAGTACAAATTGCAGAATTTTTTGGCACAAAGAGTTCTCCCTTTCTTCTGCTGATGTGGAAGAAGTATTATAGACTTTATGCGGGTGGAAATAGTTTTCCATCTGGATGCCACCTATAAGAATTCACACTTTTTTCTTAGAAGAAATTTAACATATAGTGGCAAACTATCTTGTTCTCTTAAGCAATCCTGTTGCCATTCTCTGGAAGTTAACTGTAAAGTTTCTTTATAAGTTGTTTTCCTTGAATATTACTCTTCATGGCATCAAATTTACTTGCATTTATAATTTGTCTAATAGAATCAGTGGTCAGCCACCATTTATTTATTGTTCAATACTAAAATGAATCATGCTATCGCATCATAAGGGATAATTTGCAGAAAGTATAGAATGACTTGTTTGACTTTGATAATGTATTTGGTTATGATCGACATGTTAGGTAATTCATTTCAATTTAAATTGAATAACTAAAGAGTTAAGTGTATCTGGCTAAGAAATGAAACTGAGCACATTAGAAAAGTATTTCTTAGTGTTGGAAAGTTATCTATATTAGAATCATGAGGCAGATATTAAAATGCAGATTTTAGACCTTAATTCCAGTCTCATTACATTCTGGGGATTTGTGTTTTGACAACATGCTTGAGAACAATGACTGTAGTATTAGTATTAGTAGTTGCCTCTAAGGCAACTAATTGTCAGAAAAAAAATAAACTTCATTCAGAAAATTAGAAAAACAGCATAATGAATTTATGTCTGTACACAAAATAATATGCACCATTCTTGTTGTGTTTTCAATGTTTTAAAATTATTCCTAGTTGAAGCCTAGACAAATTTTTTTTTTTTAAATCAGTACCAGGGATTGAACTCACGACTGCCTGCTTGCAAGGCAGGTGCTTATGCCGCTGAGCTAAATCCCCAGCCCCTAGCCTAGACAAATTGTTAAGGGAGTAAGGGAGTACCTGGAAGATAAGGGATTTGGAGAACTGGGTATGGAAGGAGTTTCCTAAAGTTCTGTTTCAGGAACTCATTGCCAAGAGTAATTGACTTATTTCAGGAGGAACATGGCATGTAGTCATTTTCCTAACTCTCCAACTGTTTAACTGGAATATGTACAGTGCTGGCAGAAAAGAATGTGGACATTTTCTAGCTGTGTATGAAAGAAAACTTTGCTCTACTGCTGACATTTACCTGAAATTCTGCTCATCCTCAAACTTAATTCATATCCACACTTTAGTTTCCCTATGGGTGAGCTTGGCTATATTGCTTTGATGATTCATTTTATCATAAGCTGAAGTGCAGACTGTGGATTCAGTAATGGGTGCAGTATACTTATTTCTGTTTTAAAAAGACTCTTCTTTATTGAGGTAAAATTTTACATTCAATAAAATGTACTCATTATAAGTTATACAGTCTGATGAGTTTTGACAAATGTGTACATGTATGTTGCCACCACTACCATAAAATTATAGAATATTGCCAATTATGTAAAAATGGCCTCGTGTCATTTAGCACTGGCTACTCTTTCCTATCAACCACTCAAGGAACCACTGGTCTGTGTTCTGTCACTACAGGTTAGTTTTATTTGTTTTAGAGTTTCATATAATGAAATGATACAACGTCCATTTATGTATGTATGTATGTATGTATGTATGTATGTATGTATGTATGTATGTATTTGGTACCAGGGAGCAAATTCATGACCTTACACGTCAAGCAGGCACTTGTGTCATTGAGCTAAACTCCTGGCCATTCTTTTGCTCAACAAATGTTTTTGAAATTCATCCATGTAATAAGAGTAATGATAGTCTTTTACATTGGTGAGTAATATTTTATTTAATGGATATATCACAATTTCGCTCTCTACTCACATATTATGGATGGTTTTTAATTCTAGTTTTTTGGCTATTATGAATAAGTGTGACACTGGTATGATTTCATTACTGTCAGGATTGTTAAGTCACAGAGCAGACATGCAATTAACTTTATAAGAATCTTTGAAACTACTTTACAAAATCATTCTACCATTTTACTTTCCCACTGGCTTTGAATGAGATTTGTACTTGCTCTAATCTTACTTTTAGCTACTGCAATGTGTTTGCAGTGGTGGAAATGTCATTTAAATTTCTATTTTCCTTATGAGTCATGTACTTGTGCATTTTTTAATGTACTTAGTAGATCTTTGATTTTTAAGTGTTACAATCTTTTGATATTTTAAAATGAATTTTTGTCATCTTATTATTAAGCTGCAGGTTATTAAATTCTAGATAAAAATCATTTTCTGTATATATATGGATGATGTTCAATTTGTTGTAATGTTGTATACATTTGTTGTACATATATGATTTTCAGTATATCCAAATGCATATGATTTTTCAATTGATAAATTGAAGTAATGTATTTTTTATTCTTATAAAGTTTTCTCCTTTAAGAGTTTTACACTATAATTTTTAGTTTCTACATTAAAGTTTGTGATCCATTTTGAATTAATTTTATGTATGATCTTGGGTGAAAATCGAAGTTCATTTATTCCTGTGTATAGCAAGCTGTTCCATATAATTCATTGCAAAGACTCCTCTACCTATTGAAATGCCTTAGTACTTTGTTAATAACTAGTTTATTTATAACTATCTATTTGTGGTTTCTCTGTTCTATTGATCTATAATATCTTCTTTGATACTAATACTGCACCTTCTTGACTATTGGAACATCAAAGTGGATCTTTAAATTAGGTAATGTGTTTTTATTCAATTTTTTAATTCTATATGATGTGAGGTATTTGAGATCTTATGTTTGGTTTATGTTTTATAGTCAACTTGTACTTTTTCTGAAAACATCTCCCAGGATTTTGCTTTGTAAATAAAATTTTTATAGGCATATGTAACATATTTGCCATTTTAACCATTTTTAGGTTTCAAATTCACTGCCATTAGTTACATAATATCTTGCAACTGCCACCACTATTTGCCAAAATTTCCATTACTCCAAATAGAAACTCTGTACCTATTAAGCAGTAACTTCTCTTTCTATCCTCCTAGTAGCATCTACTTTACTTTGTCTCTATGAATTGAATATTCCAGATATTTCATGTAATTAGAATCTTATATTTTCCTTTTGGGTCCACTTTATTTCACTTTAGTATGAAGGCTTCAAGATTCATCCACATCGTAACATTAAATTAGAACATCATTCCTTTTCATAGCCAAATAAATTATATTGAATATATATCCCACAAATGCTTTGTCTATTCATCTGATCAAGGACACTTGGGTTGCTTGTAACATTGGCTATTGTGAATAATGTTGCAATGATGTAAGTGTCTATTTAAATTCTTGCTTTTAGTCATTTTGGAATGGATTTACACCTTAAATCTCAACAATATTGAGTCATTGGTCCTATGAACATGATATGATCTTTGTCTTGGTCAAGTCAGTTTGCCATGACAAAATACCTGTATCATAAACTGGATGATTTAAACTACAGACATTTATTTTCTCACAGTTTGGTTCTGGGGGCTAAGGAATTGCAGACCAAGGTTCTGATAGGGTAAACTTTATTCTGAAACCTCATCTCTTGACTTGTAGTGATCATACTCTCACCTTGTGCTTACATAACTTGTTTGTATGTGAACTGGGAAAGAGTGAGACAGGGGGAGGTAGGAAAGGAGAGAGGGAAGAAGAATGAAGGGAAAGAACTAGAGGAGGACTAGGAGGAAGAGGAAAGGAGGGAGAGAGAGGAGGGAGACAGAAATCTGGTGCAAACTCTTTGGTGTATCTTCATATAATTGTAATCCTGTTGCAGACTTTCATTTTCATGGCCTCATCCAACACAAATTAACTTCCAAAGTTCCCAGCACCATCATGTGGTGTTAGAGCTTCAATACATGAATTTAGATGGACACAATTCAGCATACAACAATGTTCTTACCTTTTTAAAAATTTTTCTTAGTCATCTTTTGCAGTTTTCAGTGTGCTGTCTGAACACACATTTTATTTAATTGGAGTATTGGGAATAAGGCTAGAATTAAAATTGAGAGTACAAGGGCTAAGACACCTCCTATTCCTTAGTATCTCATGCATTTTTGATTGTAATGTGAATGTGTTTTGTTTCATTTCTAGTTGCTAGTTATTATACAGAAATGCAAATAATGCTTTATTAATCCCATATCCTCAAACTTGCTTAATGAGTTTATTAGTTCCAGAGATTTTTGGGGTGGATTCTTAAGATTTTCTAAATGTTCAGTCATATAATCAGTCACCGAATATGGTTTTGCTTCTTCTTTTTTTATTTTCATGCTTGCCTTAACTCTCTTTTGCTTTGTTGCATTGCGACATCCAGTATAATGTTCAGAGAGTGTGATGAAAGTTTATATTTTTGCCTGGACCCCAGTCTTATGAGAGGCCACAGGGTACAAGAGCTATAGGACATTGTATTTGCATTTTTATATTTGTAACTAAATACAGCAGTATCATCAGTTTATTGGCTACACTGTTCTTGTCCTTATCCTGATTTTTAAATCAGCCATTATGGTAGTTTCAGTCTTTATAACTGTTTTGATCAGAGGAATATTTATTTATCTATTTTTATATTTTGAGCTACTGCATACAAAAATTTCCAGGCTTCATAGCTAAAAACAATTCAAAAATTACTCATTTAATGTCACATTATTGACTTTTATTAAAATTTAAAGCAACCATTCAACTTTATTGACAAAACATTATAATTATGAAACTTAATTTTCCTTAAAGAAAGATAAGATAAATTTTCACTTGAATTTAGTGCCAATGCCACACAATATGCATATAGAAAAATATTAGAGGCATCTCCTACAAGTTATGAAAATTGCTTAATATTTTCATTTTTTTCTTAGTCTAGTGGAGGCTCATGATGACTTTGTTATTTGTCTCCTCTTCTTCAGTGCTTTGGTATGTTTTAATTTTTTTAGCAATCAATCTATTTACATATTTGCTGTAATTCAACTCAAATCCTTTATAAAAGGATTTAGAAGTGTAAATTATAATTCTCTGTGAATTAATAAAAACTATTTCATAAAAGCCTGTCCTTTAAAATTTTTAATTAGTACAAATACCTACCATTAAGAGGCTTAAAGGAAAGCTATAAATGGAAAGATTTAGGTGAAAGAATGAGTCTTTTATTAGCCTTATAAGAGACGCTTCCAAAGAGAAACAGGATAATGATCTTGCTGAAATGAAGCTAAAGTTTTTTTGACTAAAACAAAACATAAAAAGAAAAAAACAGATTTCTGCTGTTTTCTCCAATGATGTAAGGGAAATGTTTGAATGTTCTCATAATATTCTCACAATAGCCTAATACATTAAACATTGATACTCACAGTGTCTTGATTTTTCAGGTAAGGTGGCAACAATTGTGAAGCCTTGCCAGTCATTTTAGTCTAATTTGGTGATGGAGGAAATAGTTTATCTTCTGTGATTATAAATAAATTAATTTTAAAAGTCAAGAAAGCATTGTAGCAACTACTAATTGGTACATGCACCACCTAATTTAATAACATACGAGTATATTTATATATTTTAATGCTAACTGCATTGACTTGACCTAAACCATATAGATAAATGGAATAGGAATTATTTTATAAAGAATTGAATGCTATACCATCCTTGTGGTATAATTTTAACATATAATTATTTGGGGGGTGTCTTAGTTACTTTTCACTAGTCGCTGAGACAAAATACCTGATGCCCAAAGTTGGGAAAGGAAAGGTTTATTTCTTACAGTTTTTGGAGGTTTCAGTCCATACTCAGTTGGCTCCAAGGCAGGGTGGCATTGCGGGGCCGCAGTTCATGGCGGCTGCAAACAGCAAGGCGGAAACTGGCAAAAGAGAGAGACACACCTTCTTCCTGCCATTACATCACATCCTGGCTCCACCCCCTAGGAGGATGTAGCACTGACACCATCAATCCAAGCACTAGACAATGAGCCAGTCACAAATGTACAATGCAAATACATGAGGCCTGGGGGCCACCAACATAAACCATGACAGGGGGAGAAATAGACAGCATTTATTTTCAAGAAATTCTACATGTTTATATTTTTATATTAAGGTGTGTCTTTAATGTTTGGGGGTTACACTCTGTGCTAAGTACTTCCCATTCATCAGTTCCTATATTTCACAACAGTCCTAAGGTAGCAATTATGGCCATTTTAAAGACAAGAAATTGAGGCTTAGAGAAATGCAGTAGCTTGCACAAGGTCACACATCTCATAGAAGGCAGAGTCAGCTTCAAACAATGACTGTCTTAACCAGCATTTCAGTTGGGAAGCATCTGGCTATCATAATAACTTCAATGCAAAGTCTTTTTCTCCCCCTTGCACTAAACTATCTCCAGATAGGAGAATGCCTGTATTAGTTTACTTGGTCAAAAACTCTGTTTTAACCTTTGTTCCATAGTTCCCAATGAATTTGCTTTTCATTTTAGTGTCTTGTGCTTCATGGTTGCAAAAGGCGTAATGCAGACATACAGATCATACATTCATGACAAAATGAAGGGGAAAGTGGCAATGCTCATCATAGTTCTCCTTTTTAAAGTTGAAAAACCAAAATCTTTCCAGGAAATAGTCTGCTGGACTTTGTTTATATCCAGAGTTTCTCACAGAGTCAACCCAAGCTGCAAGAGAAGCATAAAGGTCAGCACATAATAGTCTTATGGACAGGAGAAGGAGGCTGGGCCAGAGAATGGCTCTGGTTGACACAATACCAGTGCTGTCAGCTTAGCACTTGTGGAATTTATGAATAAATTTTAAAGGTAGGGATTGGGACGGGGAGAGTAAAAAGTATAATGTTTCACTTGAAAGCTTTGAGTCTTCAACAGTGTTTGCTAACAGAGGGTTTTGGATGTTATCTTCTCCGCCTTTCTACTCTCTATTTTTTGGAGATATATATTATCTTTACTGAACATATCCTTGGAGCAGGTAGAGTAAGTACATGATGACAAGAAAGTAGGACATATCTCTACCCCTTCTCTAGCTTAGTTTTTTGGGGAGATAAAACAAAGTATAAAATATTTAGGATGATATGATTGGAGGTATAGATTTCATCTTATTGTCAAAGGTATGGAGAAGAGCTAAGCTTAAACAATCATATATTATAGTATAATTTAATCAAAGTAATCTTTGAGCACAGTTTAAATGTATTATTTTGTTAATGTCTAGCTAAAGAATTAGAATTCTCCGTAAGATAAGAAAGTGAAAAAACCAGTGATGAAAGGGTAAGAGAATTAAGAAAATCTAACTGAAATTAATAGCTGTTGGTAAAGTTACAGCTTGTGTTTGTTAATTCATCTAGTCAGATTTAAATTATTGTGCCTTAAGAGCTTCAGTGTGCATTTAGGAAGAGTTAATATCATAAGGAAAATAACTGAATGGTTACTCTTATATCTGGTATATCTAGAAACTTTTATAGATAGGATTCAGTTTTACGCATTAGCAAGATTAGGTGGAGTAATTTATTCATTCATATAATTGTACCTTAGAACTTCAAAGTCTGATTTTACCCTCAGGAGCTTGTTGTCTAGGATATCATCTAGTGACCATTCATCTCTCTCATGTTAGGGACCTACCAGAACTATTTAAATCCTAAAGTCAATTTTGACTGTTTGAGTTAATTGACTGGTTAAATTAGGTAAAATGCAAAATGAACAGTTAAAAAGAACATGAACTATACATATAAATTGGTTGTATTTGCATGTATTCCTTCTATCTAATTATAAAATTTAGAATTATTTATATCTAAGATTCTCATTTGTGCTGTATGTACGAAGAAAGTATTCTCAATGCTATTAAATTTGACAAAAATCTAGGAATTATTAACCCAATTAAAGATATGATTTTTGTTGGCATGATCCATAGAAGTACACCCAAGTGAGTACCTGTCACATAATGGGCACATAATTAACTATTTGACAAGTGGATGTTGCTGCATGAAAACAAATAAAGCACCATATCTTTGTAGAATTTTATTTTCCAAAAATTAGTAGTAATTTTATAACCAAATACTTCCTTTTAAAAAAAGATACATAGAAAACAAGATATTTTTAAAAGTTATAGTTTGTATTGGCTAACATGTCTAGTTAGGTTCATATTACTGTGCTTTAAGACTTTCTGTAGCAATTTTGCTAGAAATGCTTAAAGTAGTACATGATAGGTTTTTTTATGGTGTATCTAAATCCTCTGTTAAACTGACAAGTCATTTTGATATCTTTTGCACAAAAAGATGCATCATTTTTTGTTGAGAACAATATGTTAGTTGGCAGTTGCTTGCTTGCTGTGAAGTTTTGATGGAAGTGTTTTGTTATAGTAGCTTGTGTATATACTTTTCAATTTGAAATGCCCATTGTACATGTGCTGGAATTTTTTCAAACAAGGCAATGTAGTGTCTGTAACTTCAAAATCCCTAAAATTTGTAAGCTTAGGGCCAAGATGGGTGTGGATGGATGACCCATTCATTATTGTACTTTTCTTCAGTATCATTTTCTTTAAATTATAAGCTTATTTATAGACACTAGATAATATTGATGCTGGAGTGAATGCCTACTCTTATAGATATAAAGAAGAAATTTATACAAGGAGGTGTTGATAATACAATTAATAAGTTTAACTCTTTGGATGCTGGGTAATTTATAATCATACTTTATCTGTTCAGAAACATATATTGGAGACAAAACTGTAGATAACACATACTCCTACTCTTAAAGAACTTGATATTTAATATGCAGATGCTGTAGGAGAAAGAATAGTGTCAGATGAAAGCACAATGAGCCAAGGGGATGAGGGTGAAAAGATCTTAGCTGTGTGTGTATAGGACCAGACTCAGTGATTTTAGATCACAAATGCTATTTGGCTTTTGTTTTGCAGTGCTAAGGACTGAACCCAGAGCCTTGCACAAGTAGACAAGTGTTCTACCACTGAGCTATATCCTTAAACCTCAGAAGTTTTTTATGTAATTAAAATTATAAGACCCTTTATAATGAAGTTAGATTCTTAATGTGGAAATAAGTTTAAATATTGAGAAGTAGTTTAACAGAGTGCTTAAGATGTCAGACTCAGGAACAAAACTCAAATTCTGAATTTTCCACTTCTTAGTTCTAGGAACTTGGGCAAGATCAGTCTCGATACTGAAGGAGTCCCATATGTAAAATGGAGAAAAACAATACTACCTATCTCAAATGGTTGTAAGAAAGGTTAAATGAATTAATATTTATAAAAGGCTTAGAATAATGCTTATCTTAACAAGTGCTATGAATGTTTATTAAATGTGAATTTTAACACACTTATTTCCTTGTTTCCTTTGAAACAATTTGTATATTGTATACTCTGTGTGTTTTTAAGTCCATGAAGATGTTTTTAGTAGCATAAAGTTCCCATAAAATAGTATTGGGAAATGAGTTCATTACTGATTATGTTATAGTCTTGGCCATGGGAGATAAATTGCTTATGTATATTACTGTACTTAGATATTTTATATAAATATATGTATGTTTACAATTTTGACCATTTTAAGGGATCAGGGTAACAAATATAAAAGTCTTCATAACTTTTCAAAGTCTAGTATAATTGTGATATAGAAATAGTAATAATTATGAAGAAAAGTAAAAATAATATGAAAGTGACTTTAAACATCAGTTAACTTCTACAGATATATGACTATAAAAATTAATTCAACTTTGACAAAAATGACAGAAAGCTAAAAGGATCTTCCCTTGATTATTAGAGCATGGTATGATAATAGAAGATTCTTGATTTTTTATACATTTAACTCTAATGAAAAAGCAATTATATATTTTTGAAAAGCAGATTGGAATGTTCTGAAAAAGAAATATTTTAAGAGTTCTGCTTCAATTGCTAATAAATTCAAATTGCAGTTTTTATCTTGTGACTACATATAAGAAATAAGCATTTTTGGAATATCATAAATTAATGAGTTTTCTCTATTTTTTAAAATAATTCTGACCAGTGGTGAAATTATTTGAGATCCCCTCGTGAAAGACTGAGCTGATTTTTGTTTGTGGCTGTCAATGTAAAATTTCCAGTTAGAAGTCTACTGTGACTAGTTTAAGCTTTGAGATTGGGACCTTGCAGAAAAGTCATACTTGTAATGTGGGCTTCCTGTGGGTGACAGGGAAATGGGAATGGTATATAAAATTGGATGAAATAAGCTAAAATAGTTTGCTGTGCTCCTTAAAGCTCCTACTTGTGTCAGATAACTAAGTAAATTCTCTGCTTTTCTTCCAGTTGTATTATTTATGTTGGTATGAATATTGAGAAAGAAATTTGATGGAATCTGTGGGAGGAAAATGAAGGTTATATTTGCAGGTATATAAAGTGGCGTGAACTTTATTTTGAAAAACTAAAGTCATTTTCAAAGACCAATCAGGTCATAGTTCTTATTCTTAAATTAAATGTCGGATTAATACCAGAACTGTTCAAGTATTTTTCATTTCTATCCTTACTTTTCAAAGCAATAAATTCATGAAAAAGAAATGATTCTGTAGACAACAAGGAGTCATGGTGGGGTAACGATTCCCATCCTTGGATAGAATAATGTCTTGATTTTTTTCTTATTTGTACAGTATTTATTTATCTTTTCTCTGTCAAATCTTGAGCTATTTTCCCATGCTGCCTGCGGAAGTGGAAAGAAGAGAAAATATAGGGAAAATGAGACATGGAGAAAAGAACTAGGAGAGATGTAAATGGATCCTCTAAATAATGAAGAGGATGACAAAGATCACCATCAGACAGAAATACCTCATGGCTCTAAGAGGGAAAAGCCTGCAATGAATAGCATAGAAGAGCTTTTGCTTGAGAGAGGGGTTCTTAATAAAATGAATAATCAGCTTCCTTAAACAGTTATGATCCTAGCCCTAGATCCAGCTGCCTTAACTGTAGCAACTCCAGAACTAGTAAACAGACTGCTTTGTCAGTGTCCCCTGAAATGCTGCTGATTTGGAAACTGTTACTAGAGACTGGTGAGGTCAAGGAATGTGGAGCTGCCTTGTCATGGTGGTCAGCGGTGAGCTCAGCACTTGGGAGGAACGTCTGACTGCAGAGAGGGTGGAGGCAAACTCTACACAGGTATGTTGTCTGAAGGTGAGGGACTATGCGGGCGAACTGCTCCAGTACGGAAGAGATGGAGAGGGTCAATGATATGCTATTTTAAGATTAATCATGATTTGAGTGAATGATCAACTGCAATGAAAGTAAACTGAGACATTAGACCTTTAGAGAAGACTTTTTTTAGTAATTCAAATATGACAAATAACAGATGAGAGTGTATGACCCACTAGGAATAGAAGAAAGATAATAGTTCAAGAGAGATTCTGAAATTCTAATTGCAAAATTGAGGAGTTTGAGAGTGGGATCTTTCAAGAGGAAATGTGTTTCCGTTTGTTGTACTCTTTGGAAGAATAGATAGATGAGTGACACTAAAACGTGTGATAATCAAAACTCTAAAGTCTGGTGAATTGGTTTTTTCCCCATTTTTTTGTATTGTGGAGACAGAGTCTGATTATGCAGTTCAGGCTGACCTAGAACATTGTTAGTCCAAGCTGGCCTGTAACTCAAAGTGATCCTTCTGCCTCAGCTTCCTGAGTGCTGGGATTACAGGTATGCACTAATATACCCAACTGGTGAATGTTTTAAGAGAAAATCAAGAACAGGAAAGAATTAAGCTATGGATAAAAATTCTAAAGAAACAAAGACTTAAAAACTACCTAGCATCAAGTAAAATCTAAAACTTTCAATGGCTTCCATTAGCAGAACAAAAACAACAAAAAACAGGCCATTACTGTGAGGATGGCCTTGCTTCAATGAAACAAAAGTGTCTTTCTACAAGGTTAAAAGGGAAATAAACTGCAAGGAAACTCACAACTTAAATTATCTTTTCCATTACCTGTTTACTTGCTTTATTGTTGGTTTTTCCACTACAAAGTGAGCTCCGTAAGAGTAGGTATTGGTCTGTTTTCTCATATGCTTATGTACTTAAAGTTAGACAAAGAGTCGATCAATAATTATTAAATGAATAATCACTATCTTCTCTATAGTGCTGTACCAACAACATCAAGAAAAAGATGGCACCTAATGTAGCTCTACCCAATAGAAAGTGTAAAAATCTTCTACATATTCAGCACAGGTCACATGTATCTACTGAGCTCTTAAAATGCGGCTAGCGCAACAAAATTACTGTTATGGTTTGTTGCTGGTTGTCCTCCCAAAGTCTCATGCAGTCATGGGGGTCGGCTTCTAGAATTTGTGACTGATTCATGGTCCATTGCATGACTATGGGTGTGAGTGCTACATGTAAGTGTATCACTCACAATGTAAGGGACAGTCTTCTCTTGTGGTCTTCCCTGTTTGCTCTTGTTGCTTTTGGTGTCTTCCATCACTATGAACTGGTGCCCCTCTGCCATGCCACCCTGCCTTGGAGCCAGCTGATTATGGACTGAAACCTCAACAAACTATTAGCTAAATAAACCTTTCTTCTCCTAAATTTGGATGTTGGGTATTATATCTCAGCAACAAGAGAAAAGTAGCCAAGATGGAATTTGGCACCAGAGAAGTGGGGGTCATTGCTGTAACTATACCTGAACATGTGATTGAAGAGCCTTTGTGAATGGCTTATGGGAAAAATTTAGAAAGGTTAAGAGATGTCACCTGAAAAAGTAGTGCTGGAACATCTTAGGCTGTTCTGTATGGGATATTCTGGTCAGAACTCAGAAGACCAAGAAGCTGATAGAAATCCTGCCAGTAAAGAGCAGGCTGGGGAAGTTTCTGCTGGGAAGAAAGACTATGTTGGTTGTTAGAGTTCAGATAATGTATGTGATGGCTTGGCAGAAAGTTTGTCTGCATTTTGCTTATGTTCAGAAACTTGGCCCAACACTGAGATTATGGATGGCAGGCTGATTATTCTGGCAAAGCATACTTCAAGGCAGTCTAATGTTAAGGCAGTGACATAGCTATTATTGGGGGCTTTTAGCCAGATTTATGTTAAGAATCAAGATCACGGAGCACATCAGAATGATTTAAAAAAGTTATGAGTTTAGCCAGCAAAAAAAGGCTCCAGTAAAACTGCACTATAAAGATAGAGCTGAGATCTTGATTTCTGAGAAGGAAAAAGATAATAGAAAGATAGCCTGAGGGCATCACAAGAAGTATCAGGGATCCACCTTTGCAGCCTCAAAACTGCAAAAGTGAAAGACTTTGCTTTAAGGAAAAACCTGTAGAGCACCATGCTCTAAGATGGCAGTGGCCACACCAAGCTCCAAAATGACAGCAGCTATACCCAACTCCAGGATGACAGTAGCCATGCTATGTTCCAGAAAGTGGCAGAAGCCACACCTGTTTCCAAAATGGTGGTGGTTGCACCAGTTTCCAGAATGGTGGTGACATGCACAATTTGTTCCTCAGAATCAGGTTCAGAGTACTCAATGATTCAGACATTTGACCCCTACCGCGAGGAGAAGAAAGCCTGGCTACTGTTCCATCTGACAGCAGATGTTGGCATTATCCACATGTTGCTAGATTTTGGTTCATAGAGAATGCAAGAGTTCCGAGGTTAAAAAGGCTTCTATGCAGATTTAGGAAGAAGGGCTAGGAACCCATGAAGTATGCTCCTGAGAGGGCAATGTGTGAAGCTGTGAGTATGAAGTTGAAAGTGCAATAGATACCCTAGAAGTTTAGAAAAGCCAGGAACATGGATAATCTGAGGAAACCTACAAGGAGGGGGCAAAGCAGGCCTAAGAGAGAAGCTGTGGGAGTAACAGCCATCAGAAGTGGCATGGGGCTGGAGCCATGCAAGTACTTTGGAGTTTACAATTGGCAGTGATTGCTTTGAATATTCCAACTGAAAGCATAGCACTTAATATTTGCCCTGCTCGATTTTGGACTTGCTTTGATCTCATTCCTTTGTATTCCCCCGTTTGTAACTTTTAGAATGGTAATGTTTATTTTGTGCCATTGAATGTTGGAAATGTTTAACTTTTCCTTTGTATAGGGAATTGCAACTAAGTTAGATATCAGAGGCAATTTGGGACTTGAATTTTTCAACAATGTTAAAACTGTTAGAACTTTGGCAAACTTTAAGATGAACTAACTATCTTTTCATAAAGGATGTGCATGAGTCTTTGAGGGACCAGGGGCAGAATATTATGGTCTGTGTCTGGATGTCCCCCCAAAGCCTCATGCAGTCATAGGGCAGGCTTCTAGGATTTAAGATTGATTCGTGATCCAAAACTGGGATCCAATACTGGGATGTGTTACACCCAAGTGGGTGTGGCATACATACAATATAAGGGACAGAAAGAGTCTTCTCTTGTGTTCCTCCTCCCTGTTTGCTTTTGTTTTTGCTGTCTTCCACCACCATGAACTGTTGCCTCTCTGCCATGCCACCCTGCCTTGGAGCCAGCTGATTATGGACTAAAACCTCAACAAACTGTTAGTTAAACCTTCCCTCCCTTAATTTTGGTTATTATTTTGCCATAGCAATTAGAGAAAAGTAACCAAGACAGGTACCAAACTTTATTGTACTCAACCTGAGTTAACTTCGAATTAAATTTAAATAACCACATGTGCTGAATGACATGGGTATATAGAATGGCTTCAGTAGTTAGGAAAACCTGCCTCCTCTGTGTAGATGTAACATGTGCCAGGACAGTGGATGTGGCAAGGGCCAGAATCATGGTAGGGATTGCAAAAATAACAAAATATTTGCTCTTGGCTCTCTTTTTGTTAATCCTGATCCCCAAGAACAGAAGCCATTTGCCTAACTCATGTGAAGTTCAGGTCACTACCCAAGGATGAAGACATTAGAGATGTCTGGATCCAAAGCCTTTGAAATAAAGTTTAGTTTACAGTGAGGTTCTTTGTAAATGTAGCTGTTAGGTTTCTACAAATATATGCTATAGCCCTATGTAGATGAGTAGAAATCAAGATTTAAGAATTCTGTTCACATTTCTTCATATGACAATTAGCAATAATTGCATCCAATTATTAAGAGAAGGACTAGGTACATACACTCTTAATCAACACTAAGCCACCCAGGAATTCACAGTTTGGAAAAACAACACCTTTGAATGTTTTAAGGGTAGTAGATACTCAGAAATACTTATTTTAAAATATTCATTAAATTAGGTAAATGCTTTTACATATCTAATTTATATTAGATTTGGAATACTGCTGCTACTAGTGTGTTTTCTATTTTAGCAAAATCACTAAAGTAGTTTTAGCTTTTTAGGAAAATATACAATTATCTTGATTTACTCAAATTTGCTTTAACTGGGCTATGGGGGTAGCAGAAGTTATTCAGAGTGTGTTAAATTGACCTTAAATTCAGAATTCACCCAGCAACAATACATATCAATATCATTTATTGAACTGTGTACAGGAGCAGATGTTTGGCATGTTTCACGCTACTTTTGGGAATAGTCACTACTGAAGAAAGGAAAATATGCTTCAGATCCATTCACATAATTTATGAAAGTGAATAGGGATTTCTCACAAAAGAAGAATGCTGGACAGGCTATTACACTTAGCAAGATAAAGCAGACTGTGAGCAAATTCCCAAAGTTGGCCACTATAGCAGAAGACAAAGAAATATTAATATGTTCCTGGGGAAGGAGATTAATTCTTTAAAGAGCAAACAAGCAAGAAAGTAGAGGGGTCTCTTAGGATTTCCTAAAGACTTGATTCACATTGTGGAGGCTATTTTTTCACTGCTTTTATAAGGGAAAGTGTTTTGCAAGAATCTAATTTGCACCACAGGAAAAAATATCTGGATGTTTGAATTTAAAGTTTTAAAAGAAACTTTTTAAATATTATCTAGAACTACTACCTGTTTTACACTTGGAGAGCTTTGTAAACGTCTTGCCAAGGATCGTTCAAACAGGGATTCAACATCTCCTGTACAGAGTGGTCAGTAGCTCCTACACTGGGCCATTTTGTCTTTGAAGAACTGTGACACTGAGGTGTTGATGTCTTCCATTCACCTCTGAACTTTGTAGCCTGTGGTTCCCTCAGTTCTTTTTCCTGTAAAGTTCTTAGGGTATCTGAACATCATGAGCAGATCTCCAGGCTAGAGCCTTCCTTTGAGAAATTATTAAGAGTTATTAATTTGACTGTGTGTGTGTGTGTGTGTGTGTGTATGTGTATGTGTGTGTGCGTGTTATGCTTTATGTCTACATGTTCCTCTCAAAGCCTCATGTGCTAACAGGCAGTGCACTTGGAAGCTGTCTGGATCTTGGGGGCTTGTATCTGGCTTGCTGTTAGGGAGTGGGGTCTAGTCATTGGGGGTGTGAACTGGAGGGGTGTGACTCCCTTCCCAGTGCCTCCTTTCACACTCTGTGCTTCCTCTCTGTCATGAGGTGAGTAGTTATTCCTTCATCACGCTCCTGTGCCATGCTGTCCTGCCTTGGAGTCAACTGACTATGGACTAAAGCATGAGCCAAAATAAATTTCTTCTTTTAAGTTTTGGGTGCTGGGTATTTTGTACCAGCAGTTTGGAGAATGACTAAGACAGTTTCCCCCTGAATGTGTGAAGTTTACTCAGACTCATCCTGTAATGCTTCTGTGATGGTCTGAGCTGAAGAGACAAGGGGAGCTTTTGCTTCTCTGTTTACGTAGACGTTTTGCTCTCCTTCAGCTCTGGCTTCTCTACTCTCTTTCTTCCTCTCTTCTCCTTTCCTCTCCTTTCCCACTGATAAGACACCACAGTCATTAATTTAATGAATATTGCATTTACTGTTGATTCTAATTATCTTTTGTAGACTAAAATCAGTAAGTCTTAGTTGTCTGGGTTGCACAAAGACACATCTCTACTCTGTACTAAACAATTGTCCTTTTGGATTTATTCATCCCATTTTAAATTTATTTTGATTATTTAACCTTATCAGATTTAACCCTGTTTCCTACTTTTTAGCTTCTTTTTGATATTGGATTCTGTTATCCAATATATTCAGTCTCTCTTTGCAGTCTTTTCATGTCCTTTATGTTCTCATATAGGAAACTGACAAAATGATCAAACAAACAGAAGCAAAGAAAGAACCTTTGTGATTTTGTAATATAGATCAAAGCTTATGTTCATCTATTAATTAGGATCTACTGTGTATAGCTATTGGAAATGTGTGTTACTCCCTGTCCACATAACTGATATTTACTTACTCTACTTCGTCCATAATGTTGAGTTGAAAAAAACTTCTGAAGATCTCATTGGAAGTGATTTGTGTGATGCTATCCTCATTTTCTATAATTCTAGGCATTGCATTAAAGAAGGAAAGGGCATTTGACTATTTTTATTATCTCCTGATTTTATTGTATCATGGTCTATTTAGCATATTTCTATGATGAAGACAATATCTTCAAGTCCGTAGCTAAATGTGTCTGACTGAGAGGAGGATATTGACAACAAATTGAACATTAATATAATCATTAGAAACAGCAATGATGTCTTATGGACATACAAAAAGTAGTAACAAATTGCTTCAATATGTGAATGAGAGCTACTATTTTCTCATCAACAGAGGACTTGAATTAATATTTTGTTTCAAATAAATCAGAACCTCTGAACTGTTGCTAATGCTTATTTATTGAGATTTTTCTTTTATTTTCCAAAGAACTGAGATACATCAATGACATGGAATTTTAGGATATTTGTATATATTTTGGACAAAATAGAACAGGTACTTAAAGAATACCTCAGTAAAGATAAAGCCCTTGTGGAAAAGGTGTGTAGTGATGATTTGGTTGGATACTATATGATGAATAGAAGGGAAAAAATTTCAAGAGTAGACTTCCTCTTCTATTGCCGAAAATGAGGATTACATTTATTGTGCAACTAAGCCTCAGAAATGAAATAAAACAATAACAAAACCTCAAATCAAACTTTGTCATCTCTGTTGTAGTAAAACAAGACTAGTTTCCTATGAAGATGCAGCTGTTCCCTCTTCACTTAAGTTAACGATATTCTCTTTGACCAGTGTGGCTATGTCTAAGTTGTCATTATTCAGGTGACTTGGTTTTATATTAAATTTTAGTCTACATGACAGACATAATTATGTAGATATTGCTATAAAATCAGTGTTTTTCTTTTTTAAAATATTGGGCTTTTAAAAAAATTTTATATCTCATATTTCCTTTTCTGTAATTAGAAGCATGAACATTTACGATCATCATGGCTCTAAAAATAGTGTTATGATAAGTGTTTAATATATACTTATTGAAGATAATTTAATATGAGGCAGGACCCAAAGATGTTTCTGAGGTACAGAAATCTATTTTTGAAAGTATGGGTTTCCTTGATAATGTGTAATGTTTCTAAAGCAGTAAGGAAATGAGAAAATCATCCATACTCATGTATTTTCAACTTTAATTATGATTGCTAGATTTGTCACTATCTGAAACTACAGAAGTATACTTGAATTCCCTGACTTAAGTATCTCATGTTATTTTGGCAACTGAGTTGAATTCCAATTAGAAAATTAATAGTTACTGATCCTATCATTTGAGGAATTTGGTGGTCAAGAAATCAATAAGCGTTTACATAAAACTTTCATAGCTAGAAATCTGTAAATATAACTATATTATTTTAACATTTCATTGGAGATTTACATTCTTAGTATTTTTAGAAAGTAAAATGAGTATCATTTTATTTTCTTGATATAATTAACTCATAAGTATCAGCTACCAGGGACAGTTTATTGAGATTATTAGAAATACTGAATTCCAAAATAGGACTTCAGGAAATATAACCAGTTCTGTGTTATTACAGAAAGAATGCATCTCATTTGGGTTAGAACAGTGAGTTCAGATTGAGGACAGGACCGCTGCTTCCCCTACCCTTATCCAAGATTCCCAAAGTGAAGGGAATTTGCGGTCCTCACAAACTTTACAGAGCAATCAGACTATGCAAAATTGTCTTTCTTTGTTCGTTTTTTTTTAACACTTTAAAAGTACAACTTGAATATGAAGATGAAAAATAAAGACCTGCTAGGACCAAGTCTCACTAATGTGAATGCTCTTCACTATTGTCCTTTCTCCCTAGGATGTAAATTATGTTTGCTTCCTTCAAAGAATTCCCCCCAAATTCTTAAATCTCAAGGCGAAGTTCATGTGAAAATAAAACAAAAAGGCCCATTATAGCTCAATACTTTGACACTTTCCTGCCTGCTACACTATTCTCTTCTCTAATCGGAGTGGATTTCTTTGTTCTCACCATGTGGGCAACTACTATTTGGTTGGTGAAGCCATCTTCCAGATTTAGAGGTTGGCTGCTATTACCCCACAAGGAAATATTTTTGTTTCGCTAATGGCCTATGGAATTATGTGGCAGGTTATGATACTGGGCTGTGTTAACTGTGGGGTTTCTCAGCTTCAAGGTATTTGAATTTTCAGTCACCTTTGCAGCTGTTACACTGAGGAGGTTTGTGGTTTTGAGTGAGAACTGCACCACACATACCCTGGGAAGCAACCCTCAGTTTTCAACCTTACCTTCTATATTCCACCAGATACTTCTTTTCAGTTCTAAAAATTGAATGTACTTTCTATTAATTTTATCATGGTATTTGAAAATTATTTTATATATCTAATATATATTTTAACCGTAAAGTGGCTATTGTAGTGAAGCAAATTTACACACCGGTCATCACATACTCTTTTGGTGACAAGAGAATGTAAAATCTACTAATTTAACAAATATAGTACAGAACTATTTCATTAACTGTAATCCTTGTGGTATAGGAGAATGAAACTCCCGACCTACTATATGTCCAGTATGTGTTTGTGTTCTCTAAAATCGAAGAATGAATTTTAGGAACAATGGAGGTTAACAGCAGAATATATTTATTGAGAAAAAGAAAGCTTCTGTCTGAGTGGACTGCCAAAGACTGTCTTTTCTAGGAACTTTTATAGAGCAAAACCATGGAGTGAGACGGGTCTGAGGTGGGGGAAAATGGGAACTGGCAAGGTGGGCATGAGGCAGGACAGAACTGTGGTCAACCAATAAGATTAATTGCTCAGGTAAAATTGACTAAATCAGGAACAAATGGGAAGTGAGTCACTTTGTTAGCAGGCATGCTTAACAGCAGTGACCCTTCCTGCAGGGGTTGGGATGCTGACTCCTGACTTCCTCAGGATGGTAGAGAACTATTTGGACCCTGAATCCTTAGGAAGTGGTTCTATTTGCTTTGCCTTTTGTCTTGAGATCTGGCCCACAGCAGGAGGATTGTCACGTCCAAGGCTGCAAGGTATCTGACCTTCTGCCCTGGCCCCTTTGCTCCTTCTGCTCTGGCTTAGTGCTGTCTGCCTGCTACGTTTCTAGGTAACTCAGCTTCCTTGTAACGCTTGTATTGTACATCAGAACTCTAGATTTACTCATCCCATATAGTTGCTTCTTTATATCTTTTCACCTATTTCTGCCTATTTCCTGCTCCCTCTCTGTCTTAGTAACCACTATTTATTCTGTCTTTATATATTTAACTTTTCTTTTCTGTGTTTAGATTTCAATGCAAGTGAAGTCATACAGCATTTTTCCTGTTTCCAGCTGTCTTGGTTACTTTTCTCTCATTACTGAGAGAAAACACCTGACACCCAAAATTAGAGAAGTAAAGTTTTATTTAGCTTACAGTTATTGGATGTTTCAGTGCATAATCAGATGGCTCCAAGGCAGGTTGGCATGGCACCTGGGTAACACTTTACGGCAGCAGTCAGCAAAAGCCACTAAAGCGAAGAGGGGCTAACAAGCATCTTCTCCGTTATGTTATGTTTTACTCAGGCCACCCCTGTCTTCCAGGATGGGCATAGCACTCACTAAGTCTCCTTGCCCTCTTCTTGGACAGGATGAGAATGTTTACAAAGTAAGAACCTTGGCTCTTAGTTAAACTAAGTCTCTTAGTTAAACTTCTAAACTTCTCAAATTGATACAATGTATCAACCATGATGCTAGTTTAATTCATGTGGCATAATTATGATTAACCAGGATGTTTTCTTTCTTGCTGGTACATTCAAGAGGTGAGATCGAAACATGTGGTAGATACTTAAACTTTAAAATTCTATTAGAGTAAAAGACAGATTATCATTAATCCCCCTCAGACACTCTTCCTTGCTTTGAAGATATCATATCCCCTTGTTTTTGTCACTTTCTGAAGTTGCTCTGGAAGTCCTCTTTTTTGAGTGTCTCTGATTGTGCTGTTGTGGCTGTCTTAATGACCTGAATAGATTCAAAATGTTTATCTTTCGTGGTAATTGTTGAGTTTG
This sequence comes from Dolichotis patagonum, assembly GCA_004027295.1. Lineage (NCBI taxonomy): Eukaryota > Metazoa > Chordata > Mammalia > Rodentia > Caviidae > Dolichotis > Dolichotis patagonum. The sequence continues at coordinate 10,803 of PVJX010014443.1, read as the reverse complement.
GGGAACAATCAGAAGTTGCACAGTGGCACATTCAGTGAATAAGGTGGATAAGGCCATATTGTAATATTTTCATTTGACAGGAATTGCTATAAATGTAAAGTGTAAACTGCTTTAGAAAGTGGCAAGAATGGTGCAATAAGTGTGTTGATAGTGAGACGGTATATTTGAATGCATTAATGGCAGTGCATCTTTCAGTACAATACAATGTTAAAATTTAAGTGTTCAACGTAGTTTTTAACCACACTCCATACATGGCTATGCATTTATAATCCACATAATATTTTAAAATTAATGAAACACTTATGAAGTACAGAAAAAATCACTGAAGAGGAGAGCAAGTCACTGTGTGCATTTTATAAAAGCTTTTCAGGTGAGTCTGATACACACCATTAATTATAATTATGTTGAACTAGATTGCAATTGAACTAGTTCTCTCAATTGACAATAATGATAAACCGATCAATTCCTTTCACTGATTTTCCCTTGCCCATAACTAAGCACTTTCCATACTTTAATCTCATTTAATTCTCACAATAAAACCATTTAAATGGATATTGTAATACCCAGTATATGGATTAAGAAACTGAAGTTTAGAAGTATGAAGAAAACTGCCCATGAACTATGAGAGAGGGGAGAAATCTTAGATACAAAACCAGGTGGGTTTGGTTTGGAAGCTGTAAGCACTACTCTGTGATATAGCAATGATTCTTAAAGTATGGTCTCATATTAGTAGTACCTACACTCCTTGGGGCACATCGTAGAAATGTAAATCTTAGGGCTATACTCCAGAACTAAGGAATAAGAAACTGGGACTGGGTCTGGTAATGTGTTTTAGCAAGCTTTGCTGGTGATTTTGGTTCATGCTGTAGTTTGAGGACTATGATCATATAGGATAGAGGTCTTTTACAATAAGAAATGGAAGGCAAAGCTAATGAAGATGGGACCTAATAAAGTTTATTGAATAGTTGGCCCGCTCATATTGTGATGTTAAGATAATGCCACATTTGCAAGGTTGACTAAGCTTTTAGTTGCTTAATAACAAATAAAATTGCATTTGCTCAAATGTGCTTTAATTATAGTTCCCAGTAGGCAGAGCTATGGTAACAAAAATATACTAGGCTCTAATGTTTTTTGCATAATGAGCATAGTTAAAGCATTTAGTATGAATGGATTACAATTCCCTATACTACATAGGAAAGATTTAGAAGTACCATATGCCCTTTTTTCTTGTTTCTTTTTTTTTCTTTTTAGCCTGGCATCCTCTTGTCCTCAGTCTTAGTCTAATCCTATTATTTTCTTTCTTTAAAATAATAAAATGACTTATCTTTGTTCCTAAGAGGAAAGGACAAACTGATGTGATTCCTCCTTGTATTGTACTGGTTTGATAGGTTGGTTAAATCTAGCATTTGTAATGCAGATAGATATAAACAATTTTTGAATGAAAGCTGATTAAAGAATTTAGTTGACAAAACACTGAAGCTGCTTGCTTAGTGAAAAACATTGATTGACATTAAGGAATTAAGCATTCCCAAAGGGTAAACAAATTTGATTCCAAGAAGAAGAGCCAGTATAAAAAATAAAGCAAAGTGACAAAGTATAGAGATTCCCAGTGAATATGATTATGCCCACTAACATCAGTAGACCTATTTAAAAAGTATAATATTCAAATAGTAATTTTTTTGCTTTGCATGATGCAAAATAAGCAATTTGATTTGTCTTTTTCCTCTAAATTGGCTAGTTGTTGAATGCATTATTTGACCTACAGTACTGTATCATCCATGGCGTTTTCCAGATGACTGAACTAAGTAAATGTCTTATTGTTTTTGTTTTCTTAATAGATATATAGGGGGATAAATATAGTGCTGATTGGAAAAGAGGAATGCACAGTATTTGCAGCTTGTATGTTGAGATTTTAGAAGCTAAGCTCCAGTGCTTCTCAGTTTAGGATTTTGTGCTCTGTTGCAAGGACATGCAGGTCTTCTCTCTACCTCCACAGACCTCTGCACACTTAAGGCACATTTGTGACTCATTAAAAGAGCAGAGGGGTTCAGACCTTGTTGAAGATACTGAGTTACTCCCTTTTTGATACTGATCTTTAACTTTTCTCTCATATGTGGCCGGAACCTTAAAACATTACCTGATTTCTACCAAAGACCCATTTTCTCCTGGGTCTCTTTGCCTTAAATAAATCTCTGGTCTTTGCCTCATATATACTAATCTGTCTATGCCCATGTCCAGCTTGGATCTCAGAGCTGGGACCCAAATCACTGTTGAAGTCTGAATCTCACCTACACTTGCAGTTTGACCATTGTCTTAGAAATACACATTAGCGTTGGGTGTGGTGGTGCAGTACTCCGGAGGCTGAGTCAGAGGATCACTCCAAATTTGGGGCCAACCTTGGCTACATAGTGAGTTCAGGCCAGCCTGAAATGCATAGTAAGACTCTTTCTCAAAAAAAAAAAAAGGCAACAAAACAAACAAAAATTCAAAAAACCAAAAAACAAAATCTCCCCCCAAAAACCAGGAAAAATTATTCATATTAGCCCTCCACATAGACTATTTGGGAGGGTGAGATGGGGACACTGTCAGAAACTAGTTAAGCACATTCAATGATACTGGCCTGGAATTGAAGTCCTCATTAGAAATTCAGTGATTGTGAGATCAGGAATAATTTTTGGGCCTTAGTTTCCTCATCTAGTTTATATCCTGAATGAATAGAAAGCTGATGAAATAAATCAACAAAAGGGAAGGGAATCAAAATATGAAGGGAAGGAAATAGGTGAAAAAAGACTTCATATGTGTTATGTGCATGTACTAACTCAACATAATGAATGTGATCATATACTGTAAATATGTACCAATAAAAATAAAATAATTTAAAAAAGAAAGTAAATTAGGATAATATATTTGAGGCAGTTAGCAAAAGCTACATATAGATTAATTGTTTACCACATTTCCCATTGTTATGTTTTTTTTTTGTTCTTTATTTGGTTAACTGTTACCTCTCAGCACCTGTCCATACACGCTAGTTTCTGGCCATGATCTCTATCCTGTTGCTAGTTTTCTTTGTTTTGAATTTATGAGACATAAAAATTATACATATAGTACATATGTCACAGTATGCATGTATTAAAACATCACGTATTATAGCATATATATTGTATACCATATATATATCTATGTACATATATACATATATATATTGATGTTATACATGTATATTGTGACATGACTAACTCAAGGTATTGGACATGTGCATTGCATTTCACATTTAACCGTTTTCTTGTTGGAGATCTCAGTCACCTCCATCTTTCATACTGTTTTGTTGATAAGGTGAACATTCACACATTTAGCATGAATCATATATTTTATTTAAGGAATTTTATTTTTGTCCACTAAAGATCATTAGTACCAGGCCATGGAATCAAATGGTTTCCTTAATCTATGCAATAAGAAAAACTTTATAGGAGTTTTTCTCTAAAATCGGTAAAAACTTTTGTAGAAAAACCTACAGCACAGTATAAGTGTTTGAATCCTTGGTCCTGCTTGTAATTAGTGAAACTCTGTGAACACAATGAGCAGTTTTGGTTTCAAAGCATGGCTTTTGGTTATAGCAAACAATGCTTTTTTGCTTGTAGCATTTTGCTTATAGCAACAATGAGCCAAAATAAGCAATGTGTCATTCTTATAATAAGGTTGCAGAGAAAGCCTTAAAAATGGTGAGTTAGGAAATCATTGCAGTTAGAACTTGTTAGGATTTGAAGCATTAGGTTATGTGTGACACAGGAATGTTTTATTGATCTTGATTTAACCAGTTCATAATTTTCTTTTTCAGTTCTGGAGCATGTAAAAGCTTCTGATTTGTCTAATAGATAAATCTTAGACAATGACATTATACTGTGATGATGATATAATGACAAACTCATATATTACATGTAATTCATATCAAAATGGTCACTTATACAAGACTAATGTATGTGTAGGAGATATTTTCATAATCTGAAGTCACAAAGCACATTTACATATGCATATATCTGTGCGTTTATAGGTGTACGTTTAACCCTGCATGAATATTTATATAGTCACACATGTGAACTGGGATTTATTATGACACCTACACAGAGAATTATAGAGTCATGGGAAGTTAAGGCCATTTCTTTAAGACTGCTTTTGTTTATGATTTATTAGTTTAAAATACCAGCTGTATATTAATAATACTGTTCTCTTTGAGGAGGTGATTTATTTTTAGAGTTTATTAAAACTATACAGTATATAAATTTGGGGTCTATATAAATATTAAAATTAGTCAAATAAATAGGATATGAATTATTGTTTATAAATACAAAGGTAATTGAACACTTTACAATATCTTTGAAGAAACAATCATGATTGAGGCCAGAGGGAAATTTTTCTTACAAAAGGAAATGAAGAGACAAAGTCCATAAGATGCATCTGAGAGTGTTGTATTATTTTTTCCCCAGCACAGGTACATTTAAGAGGTTTGCAGATGATCTTGGCTTGTGGAGTTCTTATTCTGGTACAAGCTGCTGTTATCCACTCAACTTTACATAAATGTCTACGCTATTTTCTCTTTGATGATGTGAGCTATAAGAGAAAATCTCATATAATTCAGTAGTGTGTCTGAATTGACATGAATCAAGGAAAAAACAGAAGAATCCTATCTTCTGTTTCTGTGCAGTGGGCTCTAAATTGGTTTATGTCAAATTTAAAAATGTATCTAAATCCTCCTTGGTCTAACCATATATTGACCAAGTCCAATAATCATTGCATGTATAAAAAGAAAGAAAAGTATGTGTACAGTATAGTGTTGTATCACATAAAGACATTTCAGTCAACAAAGGATTGCATATATCATATTGGACCAATAAAATTGTAATGCTTAGCAACATCATAGTCATGTTCATTTGTGTATTTCATGATATTTGCCCAATGATGAAATTGTCTAATGAACCACTTCTCAGAATGTATTCCCTTTATGAAACGATGCATGACTGTGTGTATAAGCTGTTAAAGCAAAATTTAGAGCTTTAATAACAGTATTGTGAATAAATGAGGCAATACCAGTGACTACCAGAAACCCACCTGTCACCATTGGTTCCAATAAAAGATATGCTATGACTCAGATAGTCTCTTTAGGATCAATGAGTTCAATAACAATACAATGTGAAGGAGTTTCAGGAAATCAGGCTCCACTTTCCAAGTTTCTGTATTTTTGTCCTGGGAAGATCAGAAAAGGTAGGGCTGAAACTAAAGGAAACACTAATGCAATGCAATGCAATGCAATGCAATGCAATGCAATGCAATGCAATGCAATGCAATGCAATGCAATGCAATGCAATACAACACAATACAATGAAAACTTAGCAGCTCTAGAATGTGAACAACCAGTTCCTTTCTCCCCATCCTGGTCCCTGATCACCGACTCGTGCCTATCAGATCAGACCAGAACTAAATTGGTTCATCTGTTTCCAAGAAGTCTAAGGTAAGTCTTGAGTAGAAAGTTATTTTTATTCTCAATTGTTTTGTTTTGTTAAGATGACAGCTTAGTAAATCAAAAGTTTTCTGTCTAGGTCATGCTGACCAGTACAACAGTGTCTTCAATTATTTTGCTCTTAGAACACAACCTGTTAACTCACTAAACCTAAGTATAGGAATCATGATATATATGTTTCTCTCTTTCTTGGAGAGGAAATTGTATTACCTTGTAGGAAAATTTCTAGTCCAGAAGCTGATGCTTGATATTGTTTTCCTTTCCTTTTAAAGGGAAATAATTACAAGCAACTTGAGATATCTCTTTGTACCCTCACTTAGTATACAAATCCTTTCTTTTATTCTTGTGGAAATATCATTTGGCTAGTGCCATTTTCTCTGTTTTTATCTAACTCGAATGACCTTTTTAAGTGCTTCATATGGGCTACATATTGTGCTAGGGATTGGTGATAAGAAGATGTCTTCAAGTCACTCATAGTCTTGCAAGAAAAAAAATAACTATTTTTCTGCTTATTTATTTGCATAAGTATAATGAGATGTTTGTCTACAGTACACCAAGTGACACAAAAGGTAGGCTCATTGGAAGAGCAGGGGGTAGTCAGGGAAGGCATCATGGAAGAGAAACTTTTTTAGGCTTTTTGAGACAGAGTCTTGCTATGCAGTTCAGACTGGCCTTGAGCTCACTTTATTGTCCAGGCTGGTCTTGAACTTGCAACTTAAGAGGAGCATTCTTAACTCATTTTGAGAAAATAAGAGAATAAAGATAAATCAAATTAAAAATCCTTATGGTAAGGAAAATGGGGAAAGTATATATTTTTACTAGATGACTGTGGTCAGTAATCACTTTATATTTATTATGTTTTGATAATTTTCAGATATATTGACACAAGTAAAATTTGAATACATTGAATTTTAATTAATGCTAATAAAGAATTTAACTTACCTGTTTTCTTTTGCTTCCTTAAATGTGACTACTATAAAATTTAGAAGAACCTTTCAAAAATTTAAAAAGAGAGATGTGATTTGTATTATATTTCTGTTGAGGAACATTGATCTACACTAATTTCTATATGGAAGAACCTGAAACGTTTAATTAACAAAATGAATGCTTAATATGTGCCTTCCGACAAGTTAACTGAAGTGTCCAAGTTTTGTACAATGCTTGATCTAAATGGTTTTACCTTCCTACTATGTATGTTTTACATTGTTCAGGCCCAATTAATATTTATTGATTTCCCAATTTGTGGAAATTACTATGAGAAGAGAAATAATGCTTGTGACATAAACAGCCATAAATCAGGGATTGCGGCATAAAAGATACATAAAAATTAAAAAGTAAATGTTACTGAAAACGTGTAATCACTGGAAATTTAACAAAAATAAGGGAGAATTGAGAACGTGGAGTGTTATTTTTATTACTATTGCATGATGAGGAGAGTAAACACATTCCTTCAAAGCTAGTGTCTATCACATTTAAAACCAAACAAGCAGAAAAAACCAAGTGAGTTACTTTGTTGCTATGTAACAGAGACAAGTAAATCCATTCACATAAGTATATGTAAACATACATGTTCAAAAGGTGGGAAGTACTGTATAGGAAGAGAAACCAAAGATGTCTAAGATTTTCAAATTGAAGCAATAGCTACATAGAAGGCTGAGGCCATAGCCATCTTGAATACTAACATAAAATTTAGTTTGGGGGAAGAGGAAACAAGAACTATCTGACCTATAGGACAACATGAGGGGCAGAACAAATATGTAGCTGGCAATAATCAAACATTTACTATGGGCTGAGTTGATCTGGTTATCATGGCGGTGGGCAACATTTTCTCTAACCACAGGTATTCAAAGAAAACGATGTTAAATGTTTTGAGTAAGCTCTTATTGAAAAGGATTGGTTAAAATTGGAGACTGCTAACTGTGACTTATTAAGTGACACAATATCCATAAATCAATTGAGGTGCATTATATTTTATCCTATTGCCAGTATTCATTTAAAACATAAGTTACTGAATGATCCATCCATACAAAATGTTAGGGTACTTTAACTTAGTCTACAGTTTTTTTTCTTGTCTTTTGCTGAAGTAAAATGAAAATTTTTTTTTCTGATAAGCTTGAAAGGAATCACATTTGTATTCAACAAATTCTTGGTGCTATAATCTTATTTTTGCTTTGCTCCTCACATCTTGACCTTATGAAGTGGCATGGGGGCACTGTGCAAAGTGCAGCTTTGACATTCGCACAGACTTGGTTTGAATATTGTCTCTATTACTCACTATGTTTGACCTTCGCTGTCACTTAATTCACCCAAGCCTCAATTCTTTGGCCCTAATATCTACCTCAGAGAGCTGTTTAGAGGAAGAAATATAAAAGCTATTACTTAATGCATAGTGTCCATGGACATTGCTGCCCTTATTGTTATTAAAAGGTTGAAGAGCTTTCTGAGCAGGAAAGTTAGTTTTTGCACAACAAAAAATTATAACTAAGATGAGTATTGTATATGTGAACAATATTATTACTACTTTTAGCCTTCAGAGCTTGGAAGGAGGGATGTGGAGGAGAAAGGTTGGGGAAGAGAGAAGGAGGGTACATGGTATCAGCAGTGGAAGCTGTCTCATCTGTAGCTAGTACCCTTGGGGAGGTAAATCTCCTGGTGGATACAGTGAAATACTGAGAAACACAGCAGATGAGGTGAAGCAAAGCTGAGTGATCCTTCACTTACTGTGTTACAGAGCTCACCCATGCCTGTACAAGAGAGATTAAAAAAAAGTCGGGGGTGTTTAAAGGGATATGAAGAGGATGGCATTTCTCTTTCTCTTTTCCCTCAAACCTTGTGCTGGCAACAAATGCTTTCTTCCAGGCTCCTGAGACTACTCAGGAGCTTGCTCTTAGGCAACATGTACAGAACATGAACAAATCAGGCTTTGATGAATCTGAAAATGTCAGAGACCTCCTCCAGTGTGGCAGGTGGAGGCTGGAGTAGAGAGGCACTGCTAAATCAGAGCCTGGCACACAGTAGGAATGTGCAGTGTTGATGAGATCCAAACAAATGTGCACATCCTAGTTATATGCCCCATGAGTATCCAAAGCATGATCAATTCAAGCTTTATTATGAACAAATGAGAATCTTATTATATTCCCTTACACATGCTGATGGTATAAGGGAAGAAAAGAGAATGAAAATCAATGATGAATCAAGCAAAGTGTATTAACTTTCAAAAGACAAGCATTTTAAATGCCTCGCAAAATTCTGCATTTGCTTGTTTTACAAAACTTTGATCAATGAAATGCAGTAAGTGAGGAGTTTCACACTTAGTGATTCGTTCTCCAAAGCCTATTTAAAGGAATTAGAAAATCTTTCACTTTCCCCCCAAGCTTAACCTTTTTATACAGAGAAAGGATTTCGGTTATCTTCATTTAAAGTAAGACTTCGATAACTAAGATCAACTGAGATTGAGAGCTATAGACTGTGTCCTGTAGCTATGAAATACTGTCAGAACTATCTTTATGAAAATGAGGAGAGGGAATTGTTTGATGTGTGGATATTTGCAGGAGCAGAACAGGCTTCAGTCCTGGGAGTCATGTTTGCTTATGTCAGTCATCCATAATGATGAAGGTGAGGGACCTCCTGGAGGGGGAATATTCTTTGCTGAAATTTAAGCATTGCTAAACCATTTAGCACAGGGATTTGGGATATGTCTGAATTCACATAGAAAGTGGGAGTCGCAGGAAAAGAAAAAAATTAAATGTCATATTTTCAACATGGGAATAGTCTGAATTTTAAATATTACCAGTTTGGCAATGACTCAGTCCAATACCATTCACATATTGAATTCAATTCTTTTTTTTATATGTGAATCTAGAAAATAATAAGCAAATAATTCTTCTGGATCTTCAAAAAAGTCAAATCTAGGTCCTAGTGTAAGGGCCTAATGGTTTTTCCATGGTCAGTTCAAAATAAATTAAGATGATTCTTCTCCTGTTCTCCAATGTAATTTCCTTAAATATGTAACTTTATAAATTATAAATTAAATTTTCTTCAATTTAATGCAATATTCTAAAAAGAGGGTAGTCTTTGAGCCATAAGGTTGTGTATTACTTTTTTCACTCTTGTTTTAATAAAACATTGTCTATCTTTTGGTAACTTAATATATTTTGTCAAAAGATGCAGCAGCTGACTTAATCTTCATGAAGAAAATTTTTTGTTTGTTTATCTTTTTTATTTGCTTGGATCTTTGAAGAAGAATCTCTAAGTGAACTAGCATTGCATTAAAAATTATCTTCATATATAATGACATGCTAATTGTGATAGCACTTGATTCTATTTTGATGACAGAGATGATACATCTTTGCAGAAGATTTCTATTTTTTCCCCCATTACCACTAGTTGCCAGGATCTTGTCAGAGTGGAGAAATTGGAAGATTGATTGGTGTCTTTTTCTTTTTCATTGATTTACTGATTCTTGACTCGTTGATGAATGTATACTGTCAGGTGCCATGGATTATATGCATGAGAAGAAAAGATAAAGAGCTTGATAAGAAAAATAAAAAAGACATTTATTTGTCCTTACAATTTGCTAGGTATCATGATGAACACTTCACACACATTTTCTCTTTTTAACAACCAGATCTTATAAATTAGGAAGCTGAGTTTAGAGAGGATGATTAATTTCTTCAATTCCAGTGCAGAAACTGATTTAACTCAAGTTTATCTAACTTAAGAACCCAGACCAGATTGTGTATGATCAAATTAAATTTGAGATATTCAAGTCAGTGATTACACTAGCTTTCATAAAGGATGAAGAAAACCACAAAGGGCTTAGAATTCCTTGCTGGAAAAAGACATATAACCCAAGTAATTAATTAGTGATTCTAACCAAATTTTACAGGGCAGCTTCAGAGTTTCTCATGGCCTCTTTTACTTGATATCTCCACATCTTTCAATCGTGGAAAGTAGATGCTTTCTCTATAAAATTTATGTCTCATGCCCATTGATTCAAGCTGAATTTAATGGAGATAGAACTTTCTATAACTCTCTCTCTCTCTCAACCTCAGTACATTGTCATTATCTTTCAAGTATTGAAAAGTAGCTTTCAACTATATTATTGCTTTTTATTTCTCAACTATACCTTGGCTACATTTTGCCTCTAGACACTCCTTTTCCTTTCTCCTCCTGTCTTTTGGCTCAGGGGTGTTTCACCTTGAATTTGGTTGGTTATATTTTTCTTTCCACCAGCATCTGGCACCTCTCTCTGTAGGCTATTTTTATCACATCTTATCCCTGTGGTATTT